>JADRCD010204769.1:17224-37886 GCA_019843815.1 Montemys delectorum | reverse complement strand
AGAGAGAGTGTGTGTGTGTGTGTGTGTCTCTGAAGGTCCTTGGCATAGTGCCCAGGAGGCAATAATGAATAAGAAATAAAAAATGTTATTAAACCCTCAGCTGGGCAGGAGTCCATATTGCTTATAGTCTTTGTACCTAATAGAATGACCACTCTCTTAAAGCTGTTCAAAAGCCACTTAAGAACAATCAGCACTCCTCGTGCCCAGTGCCCTGTTTGTTACACCCAGAGAGTAGCCCCATTCAAACAAGCGGTCTACCCCTTGCACATGTGCATGACTGAAGGTCTGCTGTGAACGAGGCAGGGAGCATGTGCCTAGGGCTGGCTGATAGATAATGCAAGCATGGCAAATTACATGTTGGTATTCACTACTAGACAGGTGTAAGCGAAACATCCAGATAATGAGAGGCAGTGTGGCAGGGGGTGATGGGAAACATGGGTTTCTATGAAAGTACCAGGAAGGAGAATTGTCCAGGTATTTCTAACCTAAGATTTAAAACAAATTAGGAGTTCCCCCAAGGCAGACAGCAGGGAGGAGGTTGCAAAGAAATAGAGACATCTACACGACTATGGAGATGGTCATTCAAGGTCACAAACTCAGGAACTGGGACTCAGGACTATGCTGTTCACCATTTTTTATAGTAGTTGCAACCAAAAAAACACGTGGCCTGCCAAACCCACATTATTTAATAACTGATCTGTTAGAAAACAGGTCAACAACTTGTGACCTTATGCAAAATATCCATTCACCCCACATACTTCTGCATAGTAATGAAAGTGATTCATTCGTGGAGTTTCAGCTTGTGTTCCTGTCTGCCTCTGGAATCACACCACCTCCCTGTAGGTCAGCTCTGCCCCTCAGAGGCTCTGGGAGCTACTCTTTCAGGTCTCTGTTAAATGTTCTAAAATAGCAAAACTCAGACCTAACAAATGGACCTTTGCAAAGAGAATGTTTCAAAGAAGAACACAAGCGTGGCTGTTAGGAAGCCCTGAGCTTGAATCTGCTGCAGCAGTGTTCAGGCCACAAGGCAGAGAGAGGACAGTAGCCAGCTGTGGCTGGTCAGCCAAGGTCATAAACTCAGGACTCAGGCCAGGTCTGGCTCCTTGATGGGTTTATTCTCTCTAATACAGAGCAAGTATAATGTCTACATGTTGGGAGGCAGTTTTGAGTACTTGGCCAAACACCCATTCCTAAATTCCTTCTCCCAACTTGCTTCCCTAGTAATGGCTAGGGATGTTAATACAGCTCCAGCCTCTAGGGCAGTCAATGACACCATGTGACTTGTCTGACCAACAGGAGTTAAGCAGATGTCTTTTTAGGTGGTTCCAGATCAAATGGTGACTAGTAAAAGGCTGACACTGTCCTCTGTCCTTGAATATGGACAGAGACTGATGTACAGCTTTGCTTGTTAAACAATCAGACCCAGCAAGGCTGAGCCTACGTCCCAACCTGCCGTTACTCTTAAGAACAATGTCACCCTGTTTCTGTGTGACCAACACTAGACATGCTTTGAGTAGACCCTAGTATTCTGAGCCCTTTCTCTATTTCTCCCTGTCTCTTCTGCCTGATGGATAGGTAGGAGCTGATGCTATTGCAGGCTGGTAGAGGTACCTGCACTCATGTCCTAGTTTGCTTCTGTGGTGCTGGGATTAAAACATCCCCTATACAGTCACCAAACGCAGACCCTATTGTGGATGCCAAGAAGTACATGCTGACAGGAGCCTGATATAGCTGTCTCCTGAGAGGCTCTGCCAGAGCCTGACATATACAACAGTGGATGCTTGCAGCAAACCATTGAACGGATCATAGGGTCCCCAATGGAGGAGTTAGAGAAAGGACTGAAGGAGCTGAAGAGGTTTGTAACCACATAGGAAGAACAACAATATTAACCAACCAGAGCTCACAGGGTCTAAACCACCAACCAAGGTGTACACATGGAGGGACCCATGGCTCCAGCTGTATATGTAGCAGAAGATGGCCTTGTCAGCATCAATAGGAGGCCCTTAGTCCCATGAAGGTTCAATGCCCCAGGGTAGGGGAATGTGAGGATGAGCATGGAGAGGCAGGAGTGGGTGGGTGGGGGTACACCCTCATAGAAGCAGGAGGGGAGAGATGGGATAGGACATTTCTGGGGTAGGGTGGGGAATCAGGAAAGGGGATAACATTTGAAATGTAAATAAATAAAATATCCAATAAAAAATACCAAAAAAAGTTGACAAAAGCAACTTGGGGAAGAAAGGGTTTATTTGGCTTATAGGTTAAGGTCCACCTTCCTGGGAAACCAATGCAGAAATTCAAGGCAGGAACCTAGAGACAGGAACTGAAGCAGAGACCATAGAGCCATGCTGTTTGCGGGCTTGCTTCCTCTGGCTGGCTCAGTTACCTTTCTTATACAGCCAAGGCCCACCTGCCAAAGATGTTACTGCCCACAGTTGGCTGGACCCTCCCATAATTAGTAATCAAGGAAATGCCCTACAGCTATGTCCACAGGCCAATCCAATGGAGGAAATTCTTCAACCTCTTTCTACCTGTGCCAAGTGGACAAACATAGCCAACCATGACACCACACAGGGGTAGGGTCTCTTGGTGAGTTCTGCTTTCTCCTAAAAGGGGAATCACATAACACTTTGCTGGTACCTGCTAATGAGGAAAGGCTGGGTCTTTCATGAGGACTAAAGAATAAGAAAGGCTGGGTTCCACCCACTTGAGCAGTCAGAGCATCTTGGTCACAGGGTTCCAAGTCTCCTGGGAAGATTTTAAGGAGAAAAGGAATGTCTATTTTTTTTCTTTCAGTCATGCATCAGTGCGCTACAACAAAGTGCCTTAAAAAAGAATTACCAGCTTTAAAAGGGGGAGTAACTAAGTCACAGAGGACAGCTGGGACAGTTCGTTCCTAATAAAATTCTAAACCCTAGCCACACCCATTACTCAATGTTTTTTACACCATGCTTATGCTATTTATGATTTGGGTCTGTTTTCTGAGAAGTGTTGGCCACAGTGACCGAGGAGAAGCAATGCCACCAGGCAGGAGACCTTCCGTTTAGCTCTGGTAATGGCTACACCTGCTTCCCCGTGCTTGTCTTAAAAGCACTAAAAGCAGGTACCAGGTGGCTTTTCTTATGGGTCTCGGATAACCTCAGGACCCAACTGACAACACAGATGGGAAGTCATGGACCTGAGTAATGAGGTGGTGTCACAGACACGGAAATCACAAATGCTGAGCAGCCCGGAAGGCTCTAGGATGCCACAACCGGCCCCAAAGCAAATATTCTTTTCTGATATTTTTTTCCCTTTAAAGTCTTTGGGTTAGTGGGTGGGTTTTATACTAAATCTAAATGGCCACTTTGTTTATAAACATTGTGCTTTGAGAGTTAAGGGGAACGGGAAGCATTTAGAGGAGGGATCTTTATAAGGACCTAATAACAAGGCGGCTATTCTCATACTGTAATCTGCCACCTAGATATTAAGCCTTTGGATGCTGTCTTTTCTTGCTAACATCCAGCGCCTCGATTCTCAGTCACCTCTCTCACAGCTGTGGTACATTATCTGTCAGAAGCAACTCCAGGAAGGAAGGGTTTGTTTGGGCTCACAAGTAGAGGTTAAGTCTGTCGTGGCGGGGAAGGAATGGTGGTAGCACCTGTGGTCAGGAAACAGAGAGACTCTTAGAATGGTGGTGCTCAGTTTGGCTTCTTCTTGTCATTTAGTCCAGAATCCTGCCCCATGAGGTGGTGCCGCCCACAGTCAGGGAGGGTCTTTCCTCCTGAGCTCAGTCTTTCTGAACCGTACACAGATACAGAGGGCTGTCTCCATGGTGATTTAAAATCACAGCAAGATGACAAGGGAGATGAGCTATCACAAGCATCTTGTTACAAAAATGTGGCATCTAATCATTTTCCCTAGAAATATCTTATTGGATTGGATATCCTCCATCAAGTTTGATTGTATAATAAGAAACTCAGGTTCATGACTCATTTGCCCATGAAGGATTCTTAGAAACTCTGAGAAGCTCATTCCTACACACACACACACACACACACACACACACACACACACACACACACAAGCATCAAGTCCTCTGTAGTAAAACACTGCTTGTGAGACCCACACTATGATGAGACCATTTGCAGAGTGGAGGGGCTATGGAAACACATCTCTGACCCAGGGATGCTTTACTTCAATACTAACAAGCAACCACATCAAATGCAATCAATATGGATAGTGTGTGTATGTTGTGGAGAAACAAACTAACACGAACTAACGAAGGAAGGAAGGCAGGTGGGAGAGAGTGAGTGGCATCCAGACACCAGCAATGCTCCCAAGCAGGCTCTCCTCCCTGGATGTCCACAGCTGCCCTGTAGACATTCATAGGGTTGAGGACATGGTCTTAGCAAAGGACGTGGCTCAACCCAAGAATCCAGGTGACCAGTGCACCGTACTCAGTCTCAAGTTCCACAGTCATGTGGCTTCACACTGTAAGCAAGGATTCTACTCTACCGCCTCCGTAAGAGGCCACCTTTACCTACAGACTTCAAGAGAGGGTGACCAATCCTTCTTAAAACTTGAGCTGGAAATATCCTGAACTAGCTTAATTCTTTTTTATAGTCTCCTGAGCATCAACAGCAGCGACTACACATATGTACCAAACTCTAAGGATTAGTCCAGTTACAATTCTGAACATACAACACATGAATCCATAAGCCCCCTTCATCTATGTAACAAATGGTCACCAAATCCTCACTCTTGTACCAGACACTGAGAAGAGTGGAGTGCCCTGTCTCCTTGGGATGGACACTATCATCTCTCCTTTTAGACACAATGAAACAGGAACCAGGGAAGTGACCAAAGAAAGGCTAGGTATATACCTAAGTGGTAGAGAGCATACTTGCTCACTATGTATAAGACACTATGTTTAGAACCCAGAACCCTGAATATCTGTAGCTTGCCAGGGATCTTATCCTCTTAGGCACACAGGATGAAGCTATTTTTGAGCCTCCCAAAGGTCTGGTCCATGGACTGTGCACGGATATGATGCTCAAACTTGCAGGACAAAAATCACGAGGTTTCTCCTCCATTAGAGGTTCTCCCAAGAACAAGCATTAAGCACTAAGCAATTTGCTATGTGTTGGAAGCTTACCTGTTACTGCAGCACACATAAATCACACATGTTCAGCTAGCGTGGGATAAGGCTAGGGTTAGAGCTCATGTACCAGAAATGGGACACCACCACATGCGTTTGCTTGTGGGTGCTACCCTCTGGTATGACAGAATCTGCTCATTTACCCCTTGATCCTGCAGCCTGTTAGACACTTCATTCTTGGGCTCTTTCTTTCTTTGATCAGTTACTTGTGTGGGACAGTTATTCAGCCTGATATAACTCAATTTGTCAATGTCTATATTTAAAGTGAGGTGTAGAAAAGCAATAGCAAAGATCAATCAATATCAACAAGATTGACAGATCTTGGCTAGGCTGACAAAAATGGCAGGGAGGGGTATGCGTAGATCATCAGTTAATAGCTGCACACAGAGCTGAACAAGATGGCAGGGAAGGGCGTAGAGCAGCAAGTTAATACGGCAAACAGGGAACACTACTGCTGATTTTATAGAAGTGGAAGGATTGTGCAGGAATATCACTAATGGCTGCATGCTAGCAAACTAGACAGTTCAGACGAACTGCTGTACGGACAGACATTCCAAACTGACTCAAGAGGAGACCAAAACTCTCAGTAGCCCCAAACAACAAAGAAACAGGAAAATCGCAAGTAACATCGCATCAGTAATTCAAAATATTTTCAGAAAATAAAATCTATACCAATAGAATTTCTTCAAGGAATTTTATCAAGTTTTTTAAAGAGTAATTTAAATAAAAAACATTTTTACAAAATATTAAGCAAAAATACTAATATTTTACAAATTCTTCCTCAATCTACAAAGAATGTGAACACTTCCCAACAGGGTTTATACAATCAATGGTCCACTGGTAGCAAAATCGTGTAAAGCTATCTAAAGAGAGCTGGGTGCTGTAACGACAGTTTTGGGGAGGCTGAAGACCCCTAGTTTTCACAGAGAGTTCTGGGCCAGGTTGTATTATGTAGTAAGAGATCTTGTCTCATACAACAAACAAAAAATAATGAAGAAAGATAACAGAACCTAGAAGATCACTATTCCCCCACAATTACATAAACAAACATCTAGTCACGCCCAACCCCAGACTCTGTCACCCTTATAACATACACACATCTATGGACTTCAGCCATTTGAACTGGGTTCTAGCCCTAGCGATGCCAGATACTTTCACGGACATCTGGATCCTGACAATCTCCTCACATCCCCCGTTTACCCTGGTCTCACCCTTATCCTCTTAGAATCTTAAAGCATCTTTGGACATTTGACTCCACCTTGCATTCAAGCAGGGACTCCTCTGTCTTGTTTTCCAGTGTATTCCTGGAGTCTAGCACACAATATTTGCTGAGTGAGCAAAGATGACTGGACAACACACAGATGGTCAAGTTAGGATGAACAGCTGCATGTGCTCAGAAATGAGCTGAGGCTGGGGATTGGCTTCATTGGCCTGCACCTTCCAGAAAATGCCTTCTCTATGTTAAAAAAAAAAAAAAAAAAAGGCAGCGAGGTCCATCTTCTTTCTCTTTACACTTCTCTTCCTCATGATGCCTCAGGAATTACAGAAACGGTTGCTAGATCCTAAGCACGGGGCTTCGTGGCATGTCTGTGAGAAGTAATTCATTGGCTCCTATGAGGGGGATTTGCTTCGATCAATAATAGCATGTACTTTTATCATCTTCTCAAGTATCCCAGGCCCCAATTTTCTCCTATTTATATTTGTTCAAGCCTTTTACAGGGTGATGATTATTTCCTTTGATCATAGAAATGGAAGCGCCCTGAGCCCACCCAGGCTGGCATTCGCTCTCTCAGCTCTACCAGGGCACTGTGTGCCTGAGAGTACACTGGTCTGCCTGCAATCGTGGGCATGAACCTTTCTGCACTTTCTCTGGCTCACTTGAAATGGGCTACTGTCAAGAAACTTTAGGGCCCTGTGTGATCATGGAGGGTTATGGCCCTTATGGATGCGCCTGTTTATTTTAGATGCTCTTTTCCACTGAGTTTATTAGAGAAATCCACATTTATCACAAATGCTTCTCTGAGACTTCCTCTCCCCCTTCCCTCCCCACCTCTCCCCTCTCCTCCTTCCCTCCTCTTTCCTCTTCCTTCCCATTTCCTTCCTCCTCCTCTCTGCTCTTCCCTTTTCTCAGCTGCTACAGGTTTTCAAGGCCACAGAACTAGGCTTCCCCCTTTAGATTCCTTTTGGGCTCTTGTTCAGTTGTTTCTGTTCATGCCTCTATATACTTAAGCTGGGATTCTCTTTCTTCCTCCTACCAAAGACACCCACCTGGTTCTGCACCAAAGGGCCTTCTGTTAAGAGTCCCTCACCAAGACCAGCAAAGTCATTCTTCCCATTCCTCAGTCCTCAGACTGAGGGACATTTGGCACCTTGCTTAGCGCCAGAATAGCCTCCTCCTCCCTCTCACCCATGATCATTGTCCCTGCGTTTCCTTTCTCTGAGGACAGAAGCAGATTCGGCTTTCCTTTGGCTAAGACCCCTATTTCCCATGAGCCTTTGTTTCATGTCAGTTGCTTTCACTTAGACCATATTTCCCATGAGCCTTTTTGTTCATATCAGTTCCTTCCACTTAGACAACATTCTCCATAAGCCTTTGTGTCATGTGAGTTCAAAAACCAAATACATATGCCTTTCTCTCTCCTCTTGGGCTTGGCAGCAGTCACTTTACAATGGTTGTGTACTTGAGTCTGGACTGGGGAAGAGTTTACTTTTGTTAGGGTGTCAAGAACTCCTACATAACCCAGCTGACCCGTTTGATTGTCTTTAAGAACGTCTTAACTGCATTCTATAAATGGACAGGAGCATAAATTCTGGCTATTCTACTTTTTTTTCTCCCAGTGGGGAATAGTTTTTAGGTCTCTTGATTTCTTACTTTGAAACTGAAATTAAGACATATGGTAATAAACTCGGTGTGGTGGTACACATCTATAATCCCAGTGCTCAGGGAGCTGAGGCAAGCTATTCCAAGTCTGAGGCAGTTTGGAGCCACACAGTATGTTCCAGGCTAGCATACTCGACACAGTTAGCTTCTGTCTGAAAAGAATCAAATAGCAATGAAATTTTTCAATAGATTAATAAAAGTGCTGTCACCATCCTGAAGGCCAGACATGATGTAGACTGTGTCTATATAAAACCATATCTACATGTATAAAACATCAGACGTGTAACATACTCTTTCCAATGTATGAATTATGAATATAGCTAAAACTCTTACTGCAGTGGCTTAGCAAAGCCTGTGGGACAGCTCATACCTACACTCCCTTTTGTGCACTGCATTCCGTCCTGTCTGTGGAAGATAACAAATTAGATTGGCTCTGTGGCTCTAAACTTTAGATCCCTGGTATTTATTTTCCATGGGATAAATGGGCATGCCATCTAGCAATGTTCAAATGCCTCTAGATGGTATTTTAAATATGAATATTTTAAACTTTTAAAAATATTGAATTTTTAGACAAGCGGTGGTGGTACATGCCTTTAATCCCAGTACTCAGGAGGTAGAGGCAGGTGGAGCTCTATGAGTTCAAGGAAAGCTGCTTTGTCTACAGAGGGAGTTCCAGACCAGTGAAGGTGACACAGAGAAACCCTGTCTTAAAAAGCCAAAACAAAAATTATTGAGATTTTAAAAATTAAAAGAATTAAATTATTAAAACACCGTCAAAAGCCTTCTGCTCAACAATGCTTTGAATGTCTTTTTTAAAGAGGGGACAGATCTTCCCTAAAATTCAAGAAGCTGCCTTGAACCTGTTTCCCCCTGAGCTGACACACTTGTTAAGAAACAGAATGAGACATGCTGGCTTTTCAAAGATTTATTGTTGTTACTTTTTAATTTGGGTGTGTATGTGAGTGTGTGTGTTCACATGAAGAAAAGCACACACACACACAAGGCAAGAGACATTCCCTGGAGCTAGAGCTGCAGATGGTTGTCAGCCACCCTGTGTGGACAATGAGTCAAACTCAACTCAAATCCTTTGCAAGAGCTGAACATGTTCTTAAAAGCTGGATTATTTCTCTGGTCCCCAATTATTTTTAAGCCCCCTTGCTCTTTGTGAGACAAGGTCTCCCTCTGACATACAGCTCATCAAGTACATAGACTGACTGGTCAGTGAATTCCAAGGCTTACCCACTTACTCTATACCTCCATATTGCAGGGACTTGAAGCATGTACACCTGGCTTTTCCTTATGGCTTCTGCAGATTGAGAAAGGAATCCTCATGCATGCATGACAAGGTCTTTGCCAACCAAGTCATCTCCCAAGCATGAGGGCAGCTTTATGAGGAGCTACATAGCCATGATATCTGGGGTGGACAACTTCACTCCCTGAGAAATGTCACCCTGGGGTATGTGGCAGACTGAGCTGCCCGTTCTGAGAATCAGGAAGGCCCTCTGGTGGGACAAGATGTTTTAGATGCCAGACACGCTTACTCCCTGCCCACGGCCTGGCATGGGAGATTTTTCACCAATGACTCTTGCTCCCTCAGGCCCCAGTATTTCAGCCCAGACTCAAACGACCTGTGTATATCACTTTGATAAGTTTGTAAAGCACTCTGACATCTTCGGGCAGGAAGCTGTTAAAGAAAGATACCTTCGTTACGGTTTACAAAACCATTTCCACGATATGTTGGTTCAGCCCTTTGAGGAGAGTTCAAAGACAGAAGCAGGTAAAAGCATCCTGAGAAAAGCTGCTGCAGAGGGACATTCTCCCTGTAATCGGAGGGCATGCTTCAGTCTGTCACATTACACAACTCTGATGTTAAGTCTATGCCCTAACACTATCTTAATTGACCATAAAAAGGACAATTGAAAACAGAGGGTTTGATCCGCACCTACACAACACCGCCACTATCGCCAGCAAATTAGGCCATTTTGCACAGAGCATCCTGTCAGAGTGCTGCTTAAGCTGTCTCAGGGTGACATTTCATCATCCCATTTCCGAAAAGCAACAGGCTATTAAGTGAATTAGGATTCAGTGTAACTTTCCACCATTGCACCGTGTAAAAACTTAACATATACTTCTGTTCACTATCCCTGAGAAGTGCTGCGCTGGGATGTGTGTGTCCATTTTTCAAAAATTTTAAGCAAGACTGGCTGATGCTCAGTGAAACCTCTTGATATCCTCACCAGAGTTAAGGATATTGCAAGTACCTAGTTAAACTAACTTGGAGGGTCTGACAGATGACTGGCAGGGATGACTCTGAAGAGTCCCTGCTTCTTCCCTCTCTCAGAGCCACAGACATAGCACGTGGAATTTCATCCCCTTAAGTAGCAACCAGGCCAAAAAGCTTGTCTGCGTAGCAGCAGGATTCAGCAGATGGTTTACCTTCTTTTTTTTTTTTTTTTTTGGACACTTTATAACTTTAGGTATATTGATCTACAATTTTCTTTAGCAATTTAATAGTGTTATCGATATTGTAATGTTTTCTGGTTGGAGGGATCGTTCAGATGGTGTTACTTGTACATACAAGTACGTTATTTCAGGGCTGACCACTTGGTGCAGAATAACAACCCTGAGAGCTCTTCCCAGGGGCAGACTATTGCTCACAATCTCAGCAATCGTATCTTCGTCTAGGAAATTAAGGATGCAGGAGATTTCCCCCTCCCACAGCAGCATGTCTATTAGTACAGCCTTTGTTCAGATCTTCTTTAGGCGACCGTGTTGAAGAGGAGACTTCACTGACGCAGCTTCTCTGACATTTCTAGAAGATGAGTTCTCACAGGAAGCCTCCTTCTCCTTGACCCTTAAAATCTTTCTGCAACCTCTTTTACTAGGATCCCTTAGCCTGTAGGGGCGGGAGTTGGCTGCTCCTGGGGCCCATGAGGTCAAGGATCTTGGTGGAGAACCTACAAGTACCGTTTTTTACTAAGGAAGGCATCATTCCTTAAGTACATTCTAAATATTTATCCTACACCTACTGCTAAGTATAGATCTTACCCCTCCCTCATCAGGGAGAAAAGCTCCTTTTGACAAATGCTCCCCACCCTCATTCAGCCTCATGGCTTCAGCAGCTTTCTTTGGGTGCCCTTTGGGTATACTTCCGTTGGCTGAGGAAGTGCTGCTTGTCAAGGACTAGACTCCTCTGGAGGAAAACAACATCAGTAAGAATCACAGCAAGGACGCTAGCAGGCAGGTGAGCCGAGGACAGAAAGACCAATGTCACAATAACCAACTGGCCACAGTGGACTGCCTGCCTCCACATGCTAAACTCTAAGCCCCTATTCCGTGTCTCCTGGAAAACGGAAGTAACAGCATTATAAAGCTAAAGTCATCTTTCTGCTGAGAGCCAGGATGATGACGATGACATAGGGAGGGCACTGGGGAGCCCACTGCGTGTTGAACACTCTCTCTGTTAGTAATGAGTGGGCCTTCATTGCAGGGGAGCCTGTTGTAGGATGGCTTTGCTATGTAGAAGCCAGCTCTAGAATGTAATGGAAACTCAGTCCTTGCAGTAAGGAAGCAATGGCCTCCTCTTTCCCAGCTCCTTATTCTGACCGACCTACACCATCTTCACAAGCTCTGCCTTTCTTCTCTAATGTCTGCTTTTCTAGACTTGGAACCAGAATTGACAGTGACCACCCCCACCCCACCCCCACCCCCCCACACACACTGGAGTGACTCTGAGCTTGGACCTTAACAGTTCTTCAAGGGTTAAGCTCCAGCTCCCTCTCTGTTTACCACCTCACCAATGATACCAGCTTGACTAGCTATGCCATTTTATTTCCCCCCACAACCTTCTCATCTACCTACCCACACCCTGTGTAGACCACAAATACCTGCTGGTCTTTGGACCACTGTCTCTGGATCTGACTTGTACCGGACCTTTCTTCATTCAAATTCCTGGTCAAATTAAAAGGAAGACAGATTGAATTTGGGCTCATGGTTTCCATCCACGACCACCCATGACTCTGTTGTTTCTAGACCGTGGGTGCTAGTGTTGCATCATGGTAGAAGGATATGGTAGAGCAGATCTCATCTCATGGTGACCAGAAAGCACAGAGCATTAAAGGAAGGGTCAATAATTGATTAGGTCATTCTCAAGAGCGTCCCACGGTCTGTGTTGGGTTATCCAGGATGGGAAGGTCCACCTTAAGTGTGGGTGGCACCATCCCAGGGGTTGGGCTCCTAGACTGATTAGAAAGGAGAAGGTGAGCTGAATACCAGCATTTATCTCTCTACTTCCTGACTGTGGACGCCCATGACCCAGCTGCCTCCTGTTCTCGACGCCATGACTTTCTTACATGTTGGACTTCCCATAAGCTGTGAATCAAAATACATCCTCCTTTAGGTTTTTTTAATTTGTTTGTTTTGTTTTAGTCAAGCATTTTGTTTCAACAGCAGCAAGAGGAATAACTGACACATTCAGTGGTCAACTTTCTTCTGAGAGTTCCCACAATCACTCCATGGCGAATTATGAATCACTAGTGAGTAAAATCATGAATTCATGGATGGATTGAATCCAATTCATATTCTACTTAAGAACTGGTCCATTTGGGAATTCCTGGAAGTCCTATACCATAATACTACTGTATTGTGGTCCAAGAGTTAATCTTTGAGGATGGATATTTCAAATTGAAACCACAACAGGGACCTAAGCTAAGACAGTGATTCCTTCCTTCAACACACCTGTCTTAGTCAGGGTTTCTATTCCTGCACAAACATCATGATCAAGAAGCAAATTGGGGAGGAAAGATTTATTCAGCATATACTTCCTCACTGTTGTTCATCACCAAAGGAAGTCAGGCCTGGAACTCAAGCAGGTCAGGAAGCAGAAGCTGATGCAGAGGCCATGGAGGGATATTCCTTACTGGCTTGCTTCCCCTAGCTTGCTCAGCTTGCTTTCTTATAGAACCCAAGACTATCAGCCCAGGGATGGTACTGTAGCAACCTTGGCTCAACCCACAGATCAGAGATTGACAGTAGATTGTTGCAGTAACATGAGGTTTATTGATCCACATATGTGGGGTTCCCCACTCTCACAGGGGGGTCAACCACAAACTCAGAAAGCACATATCTTTTATACTTTACAGAGGGCAGATTTCTGCAACAATACTAGCTGGCTTACTCTGGTTGGTGGAACACAGGACAAAAGATCTCATCTGGCATTGGTTGGCTTGCTCAGGGGACTGTTCTTGGCTTAGTCAGCCATCTTCCCTATCCAGCTCTACACTTGGCCTTGAAAAGTCCCTGGGAAAGGGCTGAGTAACTAGGTGGTAGGGGGGATTGTCATTAGCAAGATCAGGGTGACAGTTTGTGGTCTTTTTTGAAATTCACCACAGGAAGGGTTGGGGGGTTCTCCCGAGAATTGCTAATCTTGTTTTCATGGACCTTAACGTCATTGAGACCACCAGTTATTTTTGTTTTTGCTTTACTTAGCTTAGTTAGAATAGCCTGGTCATTCTGTCTCAACATTCTGACCATCAAAACTTTGTTTTTACAACATGTCCTTGGCTATCTCTGGAACACAACTTCTCAGTGTCTGAAGCTGCTGCTTACAGGAACTGGAATATGGCTCTTTTACTGTGAAACTATATTTCTACATCTTGAGAACTCTGTTTTTCACTTTATTACTTCAGTATCACCCACAAAAGGCCCTCCCCCCTTGATCACTAGTTGAGAAAATGCCTTACATTTGAATCTCATGGAGTCATTTCCTCAACTGAAGCTCCTTTATCTGTGAAAACTCCAGCTTGTGTCAAGTTGACATAAAACCAGCCAGTAGAACGCCCAAGGGCCATCACCTTCTCACACCACCTAGAAGCTTGTGCCTTAATTTACCTACCTATAGCTTTTTTGGTACATGTGCCTTCAATCCTGTTTGCCTAACCAGCCTCATGTGAGCCCTTTGACCCACATAAGTAGCCAGATTGTGAGCATCACTCACAACAGGCTCCAGTACCCATGGCCTGGATGGCTACGTTCTTTTATCCATTATATAGTAGGGCCAAAGATCTAGACAACAATCCATATCTGGCAAAGGGAGGAGCTCAACCCCAAATGTGTGGCACCTGTGTGTATGGCCCATACCTGTTCTGGTCAGCCAGATGTTCTTGGAGCTCCTTACATCTCCACACGGAATTTCTCTCTTCTGCAGGTGTCCCCTCTGCCCTTTCGAATAGCATGTTAGGCTCTAATTCAGAAAACACTATTTAGACCCCATTGAATACTCTTTAAAATTTGGAGTTCTGTTTCTATCTATTTCCTACAAATTTAAAACTTCAGATTAAATCAACATTTACTCTGAGTGCCTTACTCTTCAGTGTGGATGATGAGATTACCAATCTTGAATGTTTGAATAAGGATGAAATACAGACTTTATAACGTTGAGACAGCAAACATGAAGAGAGACAGCTTTTAGACAGCACTCTCCTTATTTTCAATAATAGAATACACAAATTCTAGCTTTCCTCTTCCCAAGGGTCAGTGGAGTAAACTCAGCTAACAGTATTTTAATCAAATTATTTTCTGTACATCGCTCACTCTTATTAATCGCTCATTCTTTTAAAGAAGTGTTTTGACCAAGAGGAGCATTTTATTCTACAGCAAAGGACCCCACTGTTTAAGAAGTCGGTCTATCTATATTCATTCATGCATAATTTAATAAGTGTCTGTGCTCCACTTATGCATTCATTGTGGAGTCTTATACATGTTTTAGGCTGTAATGGGCTAGGGGAATTTAGTTGGGTCAAATTTAGTCTCTGCAAACTGGGATGGAATGCTTCTATAATGCCAAGCTCTGATAGTCATTTAAACAAATAAAAGAGACAACCCTAAGAAAGAAACTTCTTGACACAAGGAGGCCATGCTTGGATAAGGCTCAGAAGAACACAGGGGAGGAGACAGAAGGGAAGGATAGATGCTGCTTCCACATGTGGCAAAAATAATTGCAGGATGGGGACTACAGAGAGGACAGAGACAGCTTCTGATTCAAGGCAGAAAGAACTGGGGCTCTGACACTGCACTGGGGGGAGCTGCTTAGAACAGGGTTGAAAACCTGAGTCATAAGCTTATGAGGACTGAAGTCCATCTGCACAGAGAGTCCACAGCTTCACGGCCATGGAAGGACCTAAGAAATGAGGCAGGTCAAGGGAATGTCAGCTCAGAGTGAGTCTATCATGGGGTTGTTGTTAGAATTCTAAGCCAAGAGCTGAGCCATAGATCTGAGGATCAGTGGCTCTCTAGAAGAAGTCGCCATCCCCAGATGTCCATATTATGGGGCTCTATCTGGTTCAGGGGGTCTGGGTGATGCTAGTTTGATTCTTCAGACAGTCTTCTCACCTGTGTAGGTTAGATCATTCATTTCTAGACATCATCTTGCAGGGAAAGCAGAACAGGCTCTGGGCTTCTTTCCATTTTACAGATGGAGATGGTGTCAGAAAGGGTACCTTCAGGATCATACTGCAACCAATTCAAGAGCCACCCTGGGGGCCACTGTGCTCTCAAACAGATGGATGCTGTTAAGTAAGGGCAGCTGGAGGAAGGAGGTGGGGTGAAAGGCAATTGGTGATAAAGTGGTCTTAGTGGGCTAGAGTGACTGACAGCTCCTGGGTTTTACTGTGTACTCCTGTCTACCTCTGTGGACAGAAGTTGCTTTTCCACACAAATCTCATCATGCTCCATACCCCAGTGAGATGTCTGAATGAAGGGAAGTTGGATAGAATGTCAGCCTTCAACAAAGCAATAGAATTGAGTTATAGAGCTCTCAGCTCTGCATTGCCTCTGCCTGCCTGCTTACCACTCACAAAGGGTCTTCCCACTATACTGGGAGCTTCAGGCCAGAAGCTAGAGGCTGGCCTTTTGTAGGAGATGAGCCCTGAGTCCTCATCCACTTATGCATTTTTTGCCCTGCTCCTAACTTTCAGAGTAGGGCATTGCCTACTTGAACAAACCCCTTACCCTACTCACTACCTCACATGATGAAGGTCAGAGCAGGAAAGCTCATTAGCGCTGAATCTTACAGCATCCTAGGCCTTCTGGATAGGAATGGGAACTCTTGTTTCTTACGAAAAGAGATAGTGGGCTTTTCAAAATTGCATTCTCTGATTTTGGATCTCTCAACCCCATAGGTAATCCTTTCTCATGGAGGGGGGGGTGAATCATGCTGGACATGCACAGAGAGTAGGGCTGATGTATGTCACGTGACCTCCAATAAGCACCACTAAACAACAGGGCAACCTGGTTAGTGGTTTGAGATTCAGAGCCCCGGAGACTTTCATAAGACAGAACGAATTTTCCAGCAGGGATTATCCTTCAGATTGGAGTTCAATGAAACAATCGCTAACACCGGAGGCTTATGCAGAAGAACTGGCAGACTCCAGGGAGACCTAGGCTCGTCTGGGGAAGATATTTACCTAATAAGCCATGAATAAATAATAGAGCGTCTAAGTCAAGAGATGCAGAGGACAAAGGTGGGGGCTGGGAAAGGCTTTAAAAGCTAAATCATGTCTTGACGTTGTGCTACACACCATTACTGTAGAAACAGTCACAGGTGGAGACAAAATCGTACATGAAGCTGCTCATGGCTCTGGGTCTGAGCTGTTTTAGATCAGGTTATGTAATGACAGCAACATCCTCAGTCAACCATGTTTCTTGCTTCTTGCTTCTTGCTGCATCCCCCTCTCTTTCCGTATCTGTGTGCGTGTGTGTCTGTGCACACACACAAGCATGCATGCAGTACACGTGCATGCGAGTACATGTGTGTGGTTGTGTGTACATGTATACATGTTACATTGAATGAGCCATGTGGATGTTACAAGTCAGTGTCTCCCTTAGTTGTTCTCAATCTTGTTCGTTTAGACAAGACCTTTAATTGTACTTGGAACTTACTTATTCAGTCAAAAGCCAGCTGACCAGAACGCTCTGGAGATCCCTAGATCTGCCTTCCCAGAACTAGAATTACAGATGTGTACCCTGGCTTGGCTTTTTTTATGTGGGTGTTGATGGTCTGACCTCAGGTCCTCATGCTCAAAATGTGGCAAGGGCTTCACTGACTGAGCCATCTCTTTATCTCAGAAAGGTTCAATCCTTGCCTATGCTTTATGCCCCAAGAATGTTATCAAAGATGACAGGGATGTCAGCATCCTGTCAGATGGGAAGAGCGGGCTGGAGAACTGAACCCCATATTCCAGCTGTGGTTTAGAAATGGCATGTGCTACTTGCCTATACATGCCCAAAGTCAGTCCTGAAGCTTGGACCTGCTAGCATCAAGAAGATAGGAAATGTAGTCCCCTGTAGTCAGGGGAAGGAAAAACCCCATTATTGGTTTACTGTTGGTGTGCTGGTTAGCGTTTGTCAATTTGATGCAAACTAGAGTCACATGGAAAGAGGAAACCTGAACTGAAGAATCGCCTCCCTCATAGGTGCATACGGCATATTTTCTTGATTACTGATTGATGTGGGGGGGGGCATTCCACTGGGGATGGTGCCCTTCTGGCCAAGTGGTCAGGGGATGTATTATGAAGCAGGCTGAGCAAGCAAAAGGGAGCAAGCCTGTAAGCAGAGCTCTCTCACAGCCACTACTTCACTCTCTCCCTTGAACTCCTGATTCTTGTCTTTGGTTTCTGCTCTGATTTCCCTTCCTGGTGGACCCCAATATAGAAATTTAAGCCAAACAAGCCCTCTCCTGCCTAAGATGGTTTTGATCAGGGTTTTATCATGGCGACAGAAAGCAAGAAAAGTTAGTAACATTACCACATGGATAATGGCAAAGCCTGGGAAGAGGTGACCATCCCTTTACACAATGCATGTAAGAACAACCATTAGAAGTGAGCTGAATGACTTAAAAATTATAGAATGTGCATTTTAGAAACACACATATACACAATAGTAGCCATTTTATTGTTAAGACACCCATATCACAAGCTTTTCTGTCATCAGATGGGGTACACATAGAGATTGCGCTCACCTTTGGGAATACCTACCAATGGCCATCAAAACTGTGGGTACTCCTGAAATCCTAACAGATATGCTCCTACTGCATGCTGAGGTCATAACATCTGCAGTGTGAAACACAGCAGCAAAGGTCCTGTCAACTCCCTTTTCTTCTTCCACACAGAGGTGGATTGACTTTTCCCATAGACATCAGCAATGTTGGCATAGGATTTTTTTTTCCTTCTTTTCATTTAAAGGAGCATGAATAACCAAGATGGGACCCAGAAAACACACTGCTTGTGGAAAGAAGGAAGTCTGGGTAGAGCAGGGTCCTAGTTTGCTTACCATTGCTGGGATAAAATACTGACCACAATCAACCCGGGGAGGAAAGGGCTTATTTGCTTTACAGGCCACAATCTATCAGTGAGGAGAGTCAGGTCAGGGACTCAAAGCAGGAACCTGGAGTCCGAGGCCTGGGAAGAACACTGCTTACTGGCTTTCCTTGCATGACCTGTTCAATTTGCTTCCTTAAATGGCCCAGGAACCACCTGCCCAGAGCTGGCACCAATCACAGTGGGCTGGGCTCCCCCATCAATCAGTAATCAAGAAAAAGCCCCACAGATGCACCCATTGGCCAATCTGATGGAGGCAATTCCTAAATATATGGTGATTTCCTCTCAGGTGACTCTGGTTGATGTCAAGCTGACAAAAATCTACCCAGCACAAGCGTATGCTAGAAGAATCTAAGTGCATGGACACGTGGAAAAGAAAAATTATGGAGATGATGAGTAGATTACTAGTTGCTACGAGTGAGGAGACAGGAATTCAGGGTGAAACCATTTAGGGCAATGCAATGGAGTCTGATGATGTAACTGCCTACATGGAGTATCAGTTATTTTCCTCAGTGCTGTGGTCAAATCCTGATAAGAAAATTAGGGAAGGAAAGAGGTGTCTGGTACACAGTTTGAGGGGACAGTCCATCACCATCATGGTGGAAAGGCACAGTAACAGGAGCATGAGGTGGCTGGTCATATTGGATCCTCCATCAGGAAACAGAAATGAAGCCTGGCATCTAGTTCTCTTCCTTCTGCCCATGGAGAAGAAAACCCTCATTTAGAAGGAGTCTTCCCATATCAGTTAATTCAGTCTATAAACTCTCTCACAAAAATGCCCAGAGATGTGTTTCTATGGTGATTCTAAGTTCCACCAAGATGGAGTTCACGATGGCGACCAAGATGAACCATTACACAAAGTGTGCATTTGTCAAAACACAGCATTGTAATACTCAGTGTGGGCTTCCCATGAGCTGTGGAGTTTAGTTAATAATTGCACATACATACCGGCTCATCAACTGTAGTAGAAGCATCATGTTAATGAATGATGTTAACAGCAGAATGAGTCATGCAAAGGGGAGACAGAGACATGGGTATTCCACAGTACTCAATTTCCTGTGACCCTAAGCCCTGCTCTGAGCTTGGAGAATGCAGATCATGGTTTGTTTTCAAAGGCACACCAACTTTACCATGTGGAAGAAAAGCTCAAATGTGGTGAGCAGTATGCCAGAGAGAGAGCATTTGTTTACAAGACGTCTCACTCAGTGGTGACCATGGCAGAAATCACTGAGCAGACTTTGCTCCAGATGACTCCTTTCACACACACTTTCCTCAAAAGTAGCTGCTTTGGGAGGTCTCCCTCTATTTCAAAACAGAAAATCAGCATGAGACAATATGATTTTATCATCACCTTGAACTTTTCTTTATAGAATGGGAATGGAGGAGGCATGGAGCGGGGTAACACTGCAAGCATAAAAGGTTTACTTTTTGTTTCTCCAGATCAAAATATATTCAATCACTGGGATGGGATGTCACTGAAAACACGTGACAGGTAAGGATGAAGTAGGCTCAGGTCCTCGTGAGATTTTGACCAAAGAATCCTCCTTGTCAAAAATATTGGTTCTTGGTCAATACAATAGATAGATGTGGTTAAATGCGTGCTTCTGGAACCTGGAACATTCTCCCAGAAATCTATCGGAGAACAAGCTGAGGGGTACAAACACAGGGAGCCATTGCAGAATGCCCCATCTTCTTTCAAGCCGTCACCTGCACATGAATGACTCTGTTCCTTTGTGACTTGTTGGCTCAACTTCAGTTTAAGAAAAAAAATCCACAGAACACTGGGCAACCATCATGGTTGCTCAGTGTGCATAGTCTGGCTTCTCCAAACTGAGGTATAGTAACAGCACAAGAAGAGAGGCCAGCAGGCACGTTCACAAGCACATCAATAAAAACACATCATAAGAAGGTAGGGTTGACATACAAGGACATGTGACTTTGAGAGTCTGGGGCACCTGAGTTATTATTAATGCTTTCCAGAGTCATCTATTTTTCCACAAATGTCATAATTTCATTTTTCTTTACAGCTAAATAAAATTCTATTGTATATATGTTTTTCTTTCTCTCTCCGTCTATCTAATCTATTTATTTATATATTGCATATCACATTTTTATTAGCCATTCATTTGTTATTGGCTATCTAGTCTGGTTCTATTCCCTTGCTTACTATGAACAGAGCAACAGTGAACATGGATTTGCTGATATGTTTGTGGTAGGACATCATGTCTCTCTCTCTCTCTCTCTCTCTCTCTCTCTCTCTCTCTCTCTCTC
>JADRCD010204769.1:0-14259 GCA_019843815.1 Montemys delectorum | reverse complement strand
AGGAGGAGGAGGAGGAGGAGGAGAAGGAGAAGGAGAAGGAGAAGAAGAAGAAGAAGAAGAAGAAGAAGAAGAAGAAGAAGAAGAAGAAGAAGAAGAAGAAGAAGAAGAAGAAGAAGAAGAGAAAGAAAAAAGAAAAGAAAGGACTCCACAGTTCCAGGCAAAGAGGGGTTGTGTTGATCCCATCTGCTTTTGCTTTGCTTTGTTTTTTATCCAAACCTCAGCCTTTTACTGGTGGATTCTTCCAGCCTACTAGTGACAGTGCACAGTGAGCAGACTTTGGCCTTTTTTTTCTCCCCTCGTCTCTCCTCTCTCTTCCTTTCGCCCTTTTCCCTTCCTTCTCTTTTTCCTTCCCTCCCTCCCCTCTCTGCTTCCCTTCCCCTTCCTCTCATCTTTCTTGGTTTGTTTTGTCAGGGTCGGTCTGCCTGTGTCCCCCACTGGCCTTAGATTCATGCTCCTTCTGCCTCAGTATCCCCGGTTCTACCATTACAGCTGTGTGCTACAGGATCCAGCATCCCTGCCTTTTAAGAGACTATCGGAAGGATGTGACTCTGGGTTTAGACAGAGAAGTCTGTCATGGATGACTCAAGAGAAGGGAGGATTGATCAGGTTCTGCACAGTAGAGATTTCAGCAGCAGCAATGACCATAGTGCTGATTAATGGCCGGGTACAGTTGTAAGGACCCAAGCTCAGACACTTGAGAGAGAAGGGTGGAGGGTAAGGTGAAGGAGCCATACACATCGCAGGTGAGGTGAGTAAATAAATCCCAAGGAAAGAAGGAAAATGAGAATTCATCAGGAGTGTGCTGAGCCATGGTACTGCCAGGTACAATCAGAGGGCTTCTTAATTGCTTGTCAGAGACCAGTGCATCTTGGCAAAATGTTCCTCAACTAATGCTCAGAGAGCTTCCCCCCCCCTTAACCTGGCTTCATTTATCATGATTAGAAAACAAGTCAAAATTGATTTCTGTTTATTTTATGCAGCAAACCCCCAGGGAGCTTTTCTTCCCAGTAGGTTTGACAATTTTGAGCTGGGTAGGGGAACTCCCCCCCACACACACACACACACTTCAGCATTGCTTCAAGCAGGTGTGTGAAGTCCTTGGGTCTTACAGAATATGTCAGTCTCTTAAGCTTTTCCAAGCCACCTCCCACGCACGTATGTGAGCCTTTTAGGCAGCTCTTTGCTACTTTACAATGAGCACATTAAGGGCGATTTGCTAGGGAAGTGGCTCGAGGTTTCGAATCAGATCTGTGTTTGATTTTCTTAGCTCTGCCACCTCACAGCCCTATGACCTTGAGAGAGTCACTAAAAGAGTTGTATGAGATTTAACTCGGGGAAGACAGAGTTCCTCTCTGATTTCCTGAGACCCTTAGAAGTCTTGAGTAAAAGATGTTGACATAGGAGCCCTGCTTCCCCAGTAGGAGTGTAGGCTACACCGCTGTGTGAGTTCCAAGATCCCATCCTGGCTTCTTAGTTGCACGAGGCAGTACCAACACATTCAGCTTTGATTTTTGGCTGGTGCTTAGCAGAGCCTGTCATAGAGTTGGTGCCCACCTGGATTATTCGGAATGCAATATGCACCTAGTACACACTGAGCTGCTTTATATGTGCTTATCAGACACCAGTTTGTGTACTACCTGTCATCTTTGTGTCTATGAACATACATGAAGCATATATCTCGTCCTGAGCGGTGTGCCTCCTGCTGCAGAAGGCACACCCATGCACCCTCCAACTAAACCCACTGCCCTCAGCTGAGGTAGGAGGATTCAGGGGCAGCCAGCCTGGGCTGCATAGGGAGATCCTAATACACTTGCTTGTTCACCTAACATTTCTGTCACAGTTCTATACTGTGACCATCCTCAGACCTGCAAGATAAAATGTATAAAATGTATAATCAACTTGCTCATACACATTCTTGCTCCCTAGACACGCCTAAGAGCTCGTTCTCTGTCTATCTCTCTGTCTCTGTCTGTCTGTCTGTCTGTCTTTGTCTGTCTCTTTGTCTCTCTCTCTCTTTCACACACACACGAACACACACACACACACACACACACACACACTCATTCAGACAAATACTCTACTCCGCCATGACTGTGTTAATCAGGTAAATCATGTCTGAAGGACTGAGGAAGATTCCTAATCTGGGTCCTTGCATTGACTGCAAACAAGCTGCGACAGGAACAGCAACACCAAGACCACAGAAGGTTACCACATCCCTGTTTCCTACTCAGACACTTACAAGCCCCAAACAGATTCCAGGACCTTGTGTTCTTGCTCTGGAAATGTAATCGCAAAACCCACCACACCAAAACCCAAAACATCTCGGCCAGGTGAGGCAGCCTTGGAGGGGTATCCATGTGGAGCCCAAGCACTGGAAGTGTCCCCAGCACTGATCTCAAACCGTTGTCCAGCATGGGCTCGAACTCTGTTCCTGGGATTCAGTGCTCAGGAGCTTCCCTTCCCATTTCCTTTAATACTCATACCAGGTAACTAACCCCAACCCTCTGCCTGAAGGCACGTCTGCCCTGGGATTTCTTGCACCTATGCAGTCAAGGAAGAGATGATTAATGTTTTCTTCATTGTTCCACAAAAAAAAAAAAAAAAAAAAAAAAAAAAAAAAGCTGAGAGCTAGACAGATATATGGCCTGCTTTGGTGCTCAGTGCCCACTTCTCTCACACTTGCTTCTTGACCCTCACTCCTAATTTCATTCCTCCCTTTGCCTCAGAGAAACAGATCAATCACACACACACACACACACACACACACACACACACACACACACCCCTTTTCTCCCTCACACTGTTCTCTCCCCCTGCCAATCCCTTTCTCTCCACTGGCCAATTCCTAGAAGCTTGCAAGTATGTAAGGCTTGTTTATTCTGGAAAGAAGAAAATAGCAAGTCATCCTCACTCCCCCAAGCCTTGTCCTCTCAAGGCTGATTCGCTTTCTGGCAGCACCCACTTCCTGCCTGCTCCTCTGTTTCCTGACCAGGTACTTCCTAGGCCTTGACCAACGAGCTAGGCGCTTCATCTACTTACTGAAAATGTTACAGCAAGGATCACCAATGATCACATAAAACTGAAATCCAGAGCTGGGTCTGTGGCCTGTGGTATGTTATTTATTTATTTATTTATTTATTTATTTATTTATTTATTTACATTTGCTAAGAGCAGATTCTGAGCCACGATTTGGACAAGATACCCTGTCCTCCCCCTACAGTCTCTGTTCTTTCTGCCTACCAGAGGGAAAAATGTGGTGCTTGGGAGAAGGTTCAGACAACAAACTGTGGGCAACGCAAGCATGAAGACTTGCAACACAAGCATGAGTTCCTCAGCACTCATTTAACAACCCAAAGTGCAGCAGGACAGAGAGAGCCAGGCTGGACATGGTGTATGCACGTATACTTTGGCCTTCTTTAGAGGGATGGGGAGAACATTGCACCTCCAGTCACCTGCACACAGAACACTAGGCAGAGGGGAACTGAGATTGTGATAGATGAGCAAGAGGGGAAAGGAATCCAGAGACTTCTCCTCCGCCTCAGCTCTGTGGAAACACCTGGTGAGGTGAGTCATTCTCCTTCCCCTGGAAGAGGGGAATGTGGTCCTTCTACATGCTGGAAATAAAGGTGTATCCCTATCAGTGCTTCAGCTGAGAGACAAATGTAGATGTGCCTCATTGCACTGTTGCAAAATGAGAAGGCCAAGTTGCATGCGGTCTACAAAACAAACACATGGACCTATGTGCAATACACATATATGCACACACACACACACACACACACACACACACACACCACCTGTAAGCAGGGCCTCATTTATACTAGAGCTCCCAAATTAGAGCTCACAGTAGATGATCAAGGAGACAGGATATTCATTATCATCAAACACATATGAAGCTGAGCTTTACATAACCTAAGAATTCTGAGAGCTAAGTGTTATTTTATGAGACCTTTCAATTTGGAAGTGCATTGCAGATAAAACAGGACTTCGGTGTAAACCACTGATGTATTGTGTTGTTAAGAACAATGAATTATTAAAAGGATAATCTTTTAAACACCAAGAAATTGTCTTCTAGTGCACTCCAGGGGCCGTGGGTAAATGCATTATGCCTACAAATTCATGCTACTGGGTTGTAATTTACAAAATCACCATGGAATACACCTGACGTCATAGACTTACCTTCCTCCCACATTCTGGGCTACAGTGGGACCATGGGGACCACGTATGGAACAAGTAAAAGGTCACCCTGCCCTCTATTTCTGTGCACAGCTGAGAGTCCATGGCTGAGCTATTCAGATAGCCCTTCCAAAAAGTACTCAAAATTCCAGCCTACCAGTGTGATCTCCCAAGTGTCCTGGTGATAATTTATCCTATTGTTAATTTTTTGATAGCATTTTAGAGTCACCATGGGAACAAATCACTATGAGATAGTTTCTTGATTAACGTACTTATTGCAGGAAGGCCTACCCTAAAACTGGCCGGAACTATGCCATCATCTGAGGACCTGGACTAACTAGAGAGGAGTGAGCTGAGTTCTGGCATCCATTCTTACTGTGAATGCCATGTGACCAGCCATCTCCCTCCTGGTGCCAAGTCTTCCTCACCATGATGAATTATACTCTCAAACTGCAAGCCAAAATAAGTCCTCCTTTCCTTTGTCATGCCAACAAATCAACAAACACAACCTTTGTCTTTAGTCCCACCATAAATCCTTACCTTGTGGTATCTTTGCATCATGTTTCATCCTAAGGCACTAACAGTCAAAGCCTCAATGAGGCCAATGGTCCCATTTAATCAGTGAGTCGGATTCTAGTTTGAGATGTAAAGCTCCTGCTCAGTTTGGTTCCCAAGCCTGAGACCACCTCAGCCCAAACCCCAGCCTTAGACAACTGGGTATGACCTCTCCCCATATACTCATCCCTCATGGCATTGCTACCCCCAAGCATCATGTGGACAAAGTCCTGTAGCTGTGTACTTTCCTCATAGTTTGTTGGCCACAGCTCTGTGTTCTCAGTGTCCTCTGCACCCATAGCTTTCTCCATTCAATAGATAAGAGCTTCACAGGAGAATCCTAACCTATCCTGTGTCGTGTAAATATTTAAATTATCCAACAGCTTCATTAAAAAGTAAAATCAAACATTTCCAGTGATGATAGGATTCATCTTAATAATATATTTTATTTAACTTTGTGTAGTCAAAAATCATCATTTTATATGATACAGAAACTATTCATGAGATTTAAAAAGAAATATCCTGGTCTATGCTAGGTCTCTGAAGCCTGGTGTGTATTTTATGTTCACCCCACATACTTCTCAAGAGTCCTATGTGCTTCACTGGGTTACATGGTGTAGGCAACTGTTTTACCTGCCCTTCTGGGACCAAGAACAGCTTAGGAAAAAGGTGCTTTATTTAGCTTAAAAATCCTAGGTTATAATCCATCATTTTGAGGAAATCAACATAACTCAAGCAGCTGTCTCCTCATAACACAATCAAGAACAAAGAGAATAGACATATCCATATCCTTGCTTGATTGCTAGCTTTTGCTTAGCTAAGTTTCTTTGCTCACATACATGTATTGCAGCCCAGCAATACATGACATGGCCTACATTCAGAGTAGGAGTCCTCTCACCTCAAAGAACAGTCAAGATGATCCTTCATAGATACACACACAGGCCAACCTGACCTAGATAACTCCTCAGTTAAAATGCTAGCCAAGGGGACAACAGATACTCGGTGATGGGAAGATGAATGGATCTTCTATGGATCAGCACACCAAAAGCTGTTTGACAAATGTACACTGGTTACATGTGCAGTGGTGAAGGAAGGGAGATGAAGGATGCAAAGTCAAGATACTCATCTTGGGTACCCGAGACCAGAATTAATTCTTACCTCCTTGTACTTGGCTGGTTCCAAGGACCCTCAACTGCAGAGCACTGGACACTGGGGAAAAGGCAGTTGAGACCTGTTCATTCCTATTAACCAGTTCAAGAAGTTAGAAAGGGGAGACAAGGATAGGCCTGAGGATAATGAGTGACCATGAGTTAGATTTGGTCTTATAGATGCTAGGGGTATGGGTGGGGATCAGAGCTCCAAGCTATAGAATGGCATAGTTGTATGTGGGTCTCTTTGGCATCCAAAAAAGGTGACTACAAAGCCAGACAAACAAACAGGACTGCTGTTGCTAGAGAGAGAAGGTGAGAAACTTCGAATGGGGATCGGGATTCCTTTTGTGGTGACAAACATGTTTTGAAAGAGGCAGAAGGAATGGTCAGAGAATATTCTGAAATCACTAAAGGTCACCCCACTGGTCATTCTACAATGGATAATTTGATGTCATATAAATTTCACCTTGATGGAAAGATGAAGACCAATTGTCACTGATATAATCCCCATTCCTCAATGGCCTGAGGGTTCTTCTGGAATACTACCTCCAATCTCACCTTTCCTGGTCCCTCCAGTCTCTATGGCCACTATTCCCAGCCTTGTCTTAGTTCTTTTCATATTCACCAAGGCCTTATCCACCCTCCTCTCTACTTAGAGCATGCTAGCAGCAGCTGTAGTCCTCCCCCTAATTTGATTCCATATCCCCAGACATGGCCAAGAAGAAAGGTCTGTGTAAGAATTGAGCAAAACGGGGATACCTCATAAAAATACCAAAAAGCAAGGGAGGTGCATTAGGCCTAAAGACAAAGAGCTTCAGAAGGGTTTACAGAGCAAACACCCATCCCCAAGAAATGCCTGGTTCCAGGAAACATCCCCGGGAGGGTGGTTCTCCCCCCACCCCTCCTATGTGCAACAGGTATCTACTCCTCACCTGGAGGAGAAAGGTCAATAGAAACAAAAGAACAATGAGAAAGATAAAGTGTAACCAGCCCACATTGTAAAACTCTGTTCTGAAAAGGTACAAAAACTACATGCTTTGTTTCCTCAGGGTCACCCTTGCCCCAATGCAGGACAGGACCCTAGTATACTAGTTCAATAAAAACCTCATGCAATTTGCAGTGATCTCCTTCCTGATTCTTTGCAAGTGGGGTGAGTGGGGCACCCACGCCAGATTTAATAGTCTGCAATGGTCATCGTACCAAAAGCTTAGCCACTTTCCATCTCTGTTCCTTCTCAAACCTTCTCTTGTGGATGCTGTCACTATTCTCGCCTGGACTGTATTATTATTTGGTGACTTTACAGCTCTCGCACTAAACACCAGCTGTTGTGGGGGCCTGAGCTGCTCCCACATACACATTCGGGATGTAGAACAAAGCTTCCTGGATCATGAACTCATCTTTGGGTGAAGGGACAGTGGAGTGGAGCCTCTTGGTAAAGGGATATGCTATTTTTTAATGCAGTGCCTGTAGTAAGGGAGATGTTCAATCGATATGATGCTAAACCTTGAACGGTGGGATGAGGGCTGGCTTCTCTAGAGTCTAGAGAACAAAGGAGCTGGAAGATGGAGGAAGTAGTGCCTCTGAGGGTGGAGGGCATGGATGAAAGGAGTCAGGGTTTGGACGATGAAGCTGAAAAAAGAAAGGTTGATATTTTCAGGAGAAAGTATGACAGGCATGGCTGAGGTCCACAAAGAGGTCATGCTGTTCCCAGCACATGAGTGGCATGAAGCAGCCATGCACTTAAAGGTTGTCCATAGAGATGTCCAGGAAACTCTTATGCTCTGGCTTCATAAGCTCTTGCCCAGCAGGAGAAATGCTTGGTCCAGACCTGGCAAGAATGGCCAACCCAATCCTAAGATAAAGAGGTTCCTCTTCCTATATGACAGAAAGCCACCATATCACTTCAAAACAAGCATCTCCTCAAGCAACAACCCACACTCGATACTGGACTTTGTAATACAGTGATCCCACTTACATGCTAGCAGTAGTTAAAGACCACTGTTCAACCAAGGCTCTGTTTCCTACTTTGGTTACTCTGCATAGACACTTCCTTTCAGAGAAAAAAAAAAAAACAAAACAAACAAACAAACCAAGAAAACCAGCATGTAATTAACATTTTCTTCCAAGGCTGAGTGAGGTCCTACTTAAAATTGCCCACATGCATGTATGCACTTCTTTTATTTTTAAGTCATGTCTATCAAAACTGCAGAGGCCAACACATATGATCCACATGGCTTCTGAAACACATCAAATATATATGAAGGCTTTTCCTCCAGGTCTTTGATTGCCTTTGAGGGTTGTAAGGTGTCTCTCTTCCCACTTTCTTGTTTGTTTCCATTGGTGATGAATAATTTGCATGAACCTTAGAGGTTGGGTTGGTCATGTCTAAACTTACAATAACTCCACTGTCTGGATCCATCTTGTCCCCTCTCATTCATCAATAACAAATTTCTTAGACAATTCCCAGGGAAAGCGTTCAGAGAAACAACTTGTCCTCAGCTTGCAGATTTCCTCGGCTTTGTCTGGCAGAGCCAAGTGCGGAAATCTGTTCAGCAATTACTCTATTAAGCTCAATATCTGTGAAAAATAATTATCATATTTGACACCAGTATAAAATGCCAGCATTCTAAATAGAAAGAGCTGAAGGGTTACCAGATTCAAATTCCCAGAACCGCCTGAGTGCTTTTAGTAATTTGGGAAATTCAGTCAACATATTGTTGCACTGGAAAAAAAATAAAGTGAAATGTACTGAGTGTTTCAATTAGGATTTTTCTTTTCTAGCTATTTTTAATTCAATGCTAAATGACAGAAAAACTCGTAGTGATTTCTTGATGTGTTTTAGATTCCTCTTGCCCCAAACTTCTTTCTGGTAGGTAATAAAATAACAAAGAAATAGTTTGTATACTAAAATGACTCTTTTCACCCCTTAAAATGACCATGAAGTAACGTGACTTACTACTATAACCAAAAAAATGTCACTGGCCAAAAATACTTTCCCTGTGAAAGCTGTGCTCGGGGCAGGAAACACACCCCTCAGAAAAACCTTTATGTGGGCCCTCTTTGTTCGGGGGAATGTAGATTGGGTTTTGGAAAGAGGCAAATGTCAAGCAGAACTAATCTTTGTGAATAAGTTAAGTGAGATGTGGGTGTGCAGGCACGAGAGCTATGTGTATTTGAGAAAGACTGACAGTGACTTCTTGCCTGGTGCTTTCTGTCTGTCCCTAGGCATCACAGGTATCCACTGTGATCCTGAGGACTTCAAGAAAGAAGGTTCCCATCACCCCCAAGTTTCATATTAGAAAAAAAAAATAGAGCACAAAGAGGATAAGTAACTTGCCCAGAGCCACAAGCTCACAAGGGAAGAGCTGAGATTTGTAGGGAAGCAGCAGGGACCACATTATTTTAGTGTTAGCCTCACAGTGGTAGCTGGCTGAGCCAACAGCTGCCCAAAAGGGATCAAAACTGTACTGAGCAGCAGTGAGCCCCCAAAGCCACATTGCTCATCATATGAACTATAGGGAGAGGCGGGGACCAAGTATCTCCCAAAGCACAGTGAAGTTTTGAGGTGCACTTGTGCTTACACCCATGCTTACAGATGGACATACTCACTGGCCCGGTGATCCCTACTCAGGTCCCATCCTCAGGTACCTCATCATGCTGCTTAGTCATAGATGAGCTCAAAGAATGGCTTGTTTTGGGGGTTAGAATCACAAGAGCAAGTATGACTCACAGTATTCCCTGGTTCTACTGAAAAGAGCTCTCTCTCTCTTACTCAGTCTCTGTCTCTCTTTGCCTCTCTGTCTCTCTCTGTCTCTCTCTCTCTGTCTCAGTCTCTGTCTTTCTTTGCCTCTCTTTGTCTCTGTCTCTGTCTGTCTCTCTCTGTGTCTCTGTCTCTGTCTCTCTCTGTGTGTCTCTGTCTCTGTCTCTGTCTCTCTGTCTCTCTCTCTCCCTCTCTCTCTCTCTGTGTGTGTGTGTGTGTGTGTGTGTGTGTGTGTGTGTGTGTGTGTGTAATAGGATCTCTTGCTTTGAAACTCAGGCTGGCCTTAAGTTTGTGATCTTGCCTCTGTCTCCAATGCACTGGGAGTTCAAGTATATGTCAACTGTGCTTTGTTGGAGGAAACTTTCTGGTTTTAAAAGCTCAATCATGTCTGACTGCCCATTAGCAGCTACAGCAATGGAACACGATCCTTGGCATGACTCTCTAGAAGGCCTAAAGCCTTGAGGAATGTATCATAGGATCTCTATCCGTTTGACTTCTTATGATGCTCACTAGAGGCAGGGGATCTGAGGCAAGGATGAAAAGCCCTTAAGTTGCAGCCATGCAGAGATGCCCAGGCTCTACAGTAAGACATTATAAAGTTTCTAAGATGCACCTAAAGTTAAGTTTGGTTTAAAAAGGATGCTGGCATCAACAAGACCAGTACTTTCTTGGAGGAACCTTCCAATGGATCTTCCAAGTAAGCCCAGCTTGGAATGTATCTCATACAGAAACTCAATGAAGTCATGCTATTTATTACTGCCTCAGGTTTGGGGCAACCCCCAAGCTAGAAACAAGTCCCCAACATGAATAGCAGCTAAACAACAAAACATGCCATGAAAAGCCATCTCCTTATAACTTAGCGTCACAGTCATTTTCCCTTCTGGGATTCAAATGCTTAATTTTCCTACAGAAAGAGGAATGTCTGACCCACAGTTTTACTAAAGAGCAGATAGGGCAACTGCATATATATCCCATGGGCTCCCTTTAAGGATGGTATCAGTTCCACTGTTTGAAGTGGTACAACTTGCATCTGCTGATGGCTCCAAAGAGGGATTAGAAGATCTTTCTTCAGGGACTTCGCCTCAATTTAATACAACTGCACAGATATTCTCAAGAAAAACACCGTAGCCCAAGCATGCTAATGCAAGTCTACATTCCAGATACAATGACAGGAGGATCTGGAATTTGAGATTATTCTCCAGTATGTGGTGAGTTTGAGCACCAGACTGGGCTATACAAGATCCTGTTCTCAAAAATACAGTACAATACAATACAATACAATACAATACAATACAATACAAGGATGGTAGTTTTCAGTTGGCCCTGTAATCCTTGATCTCATAAGGCTACACATGGTGGCAAGTAACCAAATATACACCTAGCCCTCTTAACGGCTTTTCACATGCATACACCCCAGTTCCTTCCATGACAATCCGTACTCTGAATAGCCCATGGGCCTCTGTCATGAGCATATCCGTGGAATCAGCTCTCATGTCATTCTCTACCCTTGCTCTGGTCAGTCCTAGTCTATGTGGAAATTTGGGGCAATGATCCCCTGCAGGTGTCTAAAACCAACATCCAATGACCCATCTCCAAATTCATGAGGGTTGGAAGCCTCCAGTGGGAGGTGGAACAACCAGAGATGCCAGTGCTGCATGCTGTGGAAGTAGTGGCAAAAACTGTTGCCGAATATTTGGGCAGCAGGAGGTCTAACCAATACAAAAGCAGCTGTATGTGAGACTATCTAAGAGGGCCTTTATGTCTTAAATCTGTTCCCTGTGGCCCAAGGCACTTCCCAAAGAAGACCCTACTCCTGGAAGCAAGCAACATTTGCAACAATGGCTTTCTAATTAGAGAACAAAGTCTTCATCAGTGCATTAGTTAATTTTCTTGTTGCTGTGACAAAGTAGCTGACAGAATCAGCTTGCAGAAGGAAGGGTCTGGTTCCAGATTTGGGTGGATTGGATGCAGTCCATCACAGTGTGGATGTCACTGCAGCTAGCATCTTAGGCAGTGGCTCACACTGCATCAACAGTCAGGAAGTAGAGATCAAAACTGGGGACCAGCTCGCTTTCTCCTCTTTAGATAGTCTAAGGTTCTAGCCCATGGCATGCTGCTACCCCCACTCAGGGTGGGTCTTTCCCACTCAGTAAACCTAATGTAGAAAACCCCTCAGAGACGTGCCCAGAGACTAGTTTCCATGATGAATCTAAATCCTATTAAAATGGCAGCCAAGATGACCCAACATGCTTAGTCTTATGGTAGCTGCTTGCATTCAAGTTCTTAAAACTTGAAAGAAGTGGTATTGTAGGTTGGGTTTTTTTTTTTTTTTTTTTTTTTTTTACAAAAGGGTATACCACATTTTTCTAATGCAACAATTAAATATAACCTAGATGATACCAGTTCTGTCATGACTGCCTCATATATCAGAACCCAGAGCAGAGATGTCTATCATTAGGCCTTAATCTTAAATATATAGTAAGACAGATGTCATTCAAACCACAAGGAGATCTCCATCCAACGGAAAGTAGAAACCAAACACTTGGGAAGCTGCCCTAGCTTCTTTGCTAGCTACTTAGATCTAATTTCCCAGATACCCCAAGTATCTGCTCAAATAAAATTCCATGGGTACCATCCCTCCCTAGCTGCACCCAATTTTCTCCTTGTACTTTAAGTCTGATGGTGTAAAAGCAAATTGCATCAACTCATCTTTAGATCAGCTACCTGATGATTGATATAATGATAAACAATTAATAGATGGATGGATAGACGAATAAATAATAAATATAGACAGATAAATTGAGAGATGCTAGATAGATGCTAAACAGGTAGATGATGTTGAGCTATATGACACAGAGAAATAGAGAGATAAAAGAGATTATATTGAGATAAATAAATTGCTAATTAATATATAAGTAGGTAGATAGATAAATGATAACCAGATAGATGATATAAATATATATACATATATATATGTGACAAATTATACGAAGTTAGATACATAGACAGATGGACAGATAATTTCTTTAAGAGTGGAATGGTTAACGTCATGAATAAATCGATTCAAAATTATTCAGGGTTGAGAAGACAACAGCTTTGAGGACTCAAGGGATATTTTTGGGGAAAAAAAAAAGATTTCAAGTGAGAATTACTGTCCATGGTTTTAAAAACAAGGCAAGGCAGAAGGTGAGGCTGGACAAGGGCTCTCATTTGTAAAGAACTTTCCTTAGAGCATCTTATCAGCATCCTCAGCCTTGGTCAAAAGTATAGCCTGGGGAAGGAAAAGAAACAAACAATTAGCTCAAGAGAGCTGGGAAACCACAGGAACTTCAATTGCCCCAGGCAATGCAACGCTCACACTGCTGGAGAGGCTGGAGAGCCAGCTGCCTCCTCCCCAGCTTGCTCAAAATGTTCTATAAACACAATGCAAGATAGACTATGGAAAACCATTACACACACAGCATTCTCAAACAGCTATGGTCTGCTGCCTCAGTGTAATCCTGATTGTGTATGCGATGATATTTAGAGCCTCTGGGGGTCTTGACAGGGGTTTTCCCTAAGAGGTTTAATTGTGGAAAGAAGACCACTAATGTAAGCAGTACCATCATTCCACGAGCTGGGATCCAGACTGAATGAAAGGAGAAGGCGAGCTGAGCATCAGCCTCTCTCCCCCCCCCCCTCTCTGCTTCCTCACTGTAGATGCCATGTGATCAGCTGCCTCAAGTTCCTGCTGCCCCAATACCGACTGTACCGCCCCCCCCCCCCAACCACGAGCTAAAATAAACCCTTCCTTAAGTCACTTTTGCCTGGTAATGTTATCACAATAACAAGAACAGTAACTAAGACACTTAGTGAATTTTAAATATTAAAAATGGTCTCCTGGAGACCATTAATAAAATGGTTCTGAGCTGCAGTCTGAATGGATGAACTGGCCCTATTCAGGAATGGGGTATGTTGGAGTGTCATGCATGCTCCATGGAAGACTACTACACTAGTCAGTCCCAGGTTTTCCTGAAAGAACGAACAAACTGTTAAAGAGACTCTAACACTAGAATCAGCACTCAGAGGCCAGGACTAAGGTGGCCCACAGTGGGGTTCCACATTCTCTGTTGCTGCCCATAGTGGGGCTTCAAATTCTCTCTTAGCTTCCTAAACTCAGGATATTACAAATGGCTAAGGTGAGTGCATGCTGGACTCACCCCTGGGCTCTCCTCATTCTAAGAAAGATTTTATCTTGTAAGGAGCCACACTCAAACCCAGGGCCCTCAGGAATTTTGAGGCTCTTCCGTAGCCAGTCATAGTGGTGCGTGATTGACACCCCCACACTTGAAGACAGATTCAAGAGGACCAACAATTAGTTCACTTTGAGTCTCTGATACGTAAGACCTTGACTTTAAAGAAATGAGTAGTTAGACAACACACCACTCTTTAGAGGAGTTGTACACTGACCCCAACCCCTTAGAGGAGGAGTTGTACACTGACCCCACCCCCTAGAGGAGTTGTTCGCTGACACTGCTTTAAATATTCATCTTCTAGTCTCCTTACCAATCCTTCCTCGTCCTTCTTCTTTGTTATTTTCACCTATTGTCAGAGGACTACAACCCTTGAACCAATCTG
>JADRCD010204768.1:0-23071 GCA_019843815.1 Montemys delectorum | reverse complement strand
TTTCTTTCTTTCTTTCTTTCTTTCTTTCTTTCTTTCTTTCTTTCTTTCTTTTTTTAAAATTACTCCTTCCTTATCCTGGTGTATAGAGATGTATACTAAGACTATAAAATATGTAGTTTCCTACAATTTCATCTCCAGTCTTATGTCAATAATGACACATAGCTATTTTTAATGAACCTTTCCTCTACATGTTAATCTGCATGTCTCAACATTACTAATTATATATTCATGACTTTAGCTTAGCTGTAAAAGTAACACCTGTCCATTGCAGTGTGAAAAATTGGAAAATGTAAAAATGAACATAGAAATTACCAATGGGCTAATTACTTGAAGGTACTCATATTTCATGTGTTCTTAATTATAATTTTCTAATATTGAAGTGGTTTGAAATTAACGGAAGGTGCAAAACCAGCACACAGAATTCCCATGAGTCCTCTCAGTGCATTCTGCATCGGCGCCTCTCACACCGATACAGCACTTTGTCAAAATCAACACATTGCCAAAGGTCCAACCCACTTCTCCACCTCAGCTGGAGTCCCTCAGTCTCCAGAGACATTTTAGCGCATGCGCTTGTGAGTGCATGCATGTGTGTGTGGTGTGTGTGTGTGTGTGTGTGTGTGTGTGTTTGAAATTGCATTGTAACTGTAACCCCACTAGGAAGCAGAATTGTCCCACCAACACAAAAAAGTCACTTTATGCTGCCTCTCTGTCACTTTGTCCATGGGCATATCCCTGCACACCCGATGGTCTGTTCTCCATTGCTGTAGCTATCTTGTACTGAGATTGCTTAATTTTATTCTTTATAATATTCTTGAACTCTATCCAAGTTGTGTGTGTGCCAATCGTTTATATCTTTAATTACTAGGGATAGTCTACAGCATGGCTGTACCACAGATTAGCCACTTATCATAGTAGGTTTTTTAGGTTAGTTGAAGTTTGGGACTGTTATGAACAAAGCTACCGCAAACACCAGTGTACAAATTGCAGCAACAGAATGCATTTCACTCATCTAGGATTAAGTTCCACTAGTGCGATAGCTGGGCTTTATTGTAGATGAACGTTTAGCTTCCTAAGAAACGACTATATTCTCTGGCCCAGTGGCAAAGGGCATTTCACAGTCCCTCTGACAATAGATGTTACTGCTTCTTAAGTACAGATCTTTCCCATAACATTAGGGGCCTGTCACAAAATCTAATATCACAGTCCTTGGATATTATTTTAAAACACAATGTTACTCCCTGCTAGCAATCTTATTATGTGGATATATTATATTTTATCAAGCGACTTATTACGCTTTAAAAATTTTTATGATCTACTTCTATGATCATTAATTCATGGTTGGGTTAGAAATGAAAAGCCACTCTAGGTACTTGGGAAGGAATTTAATACGAGGGGTTTGTGATGTAGCTGGTGAGAGAGCAGCTACAGGCCAGGGCGTTATCCAGCATCCAGAGAAGATAGTCAGTTACTGTCTTTCTGGGCATTCTGTATCCCCATGGGGTCCTCAAGTCCCTTCTTTTCCTTTCCTCAATTCTCCCACCCACCACCCATGCTATCGCCAGGCAACCCCTGACCCACTTCCTATCAGTTTGTTTTAGTTTATATTTTTCTAGAACTTTATAACAAATTAAAAGACTTAGTGCACCTTCTGCATCTCTTTCTCTCTCTCTGCTTGCCTCTCCACTGCTATCTGTCCTCGTCTCTGATTTCTTCGTTCTAGATCATGGAGCATCCGTTCATGTTATCTTTCCTTTCTTATATCATTTGTTTTTATTGATGTGTAGTGTTCTGTTTTGTGGGTGTACCTCGCCACTATTTGTTGGCTTTTGATGAGCACTTCCCAGCTTTGAGCAAGCACAAGTAAAGCTCGCTATGAATAGTCACATGCAAGCCTTTCTTGGAACAAGTGTTTTTTATTCTTCTCTTAGATAAATAACTAGGCAAGTAGCACAAACATGTACATTCTGGAGACTGCCAACTGGCAGTCGCATCTTACAGTCTGCCCAGGCCTGGGGAGCCTCAGCTGCTCCCCAGCTCCCTGCCACTCACCAGGATGAGCTTTCCATTTCCATTTCTGTTGTCAGGACACTGCTTTCAGTGGTGCCAGGCTCTTCTCTGCTGCTCTCTTTCCAAAATGTCTCACCTCTTTGGTGAAATATCCACCTCTGGGTTACTGAATGTTGAGGCTTCTTGATCTAATCAGGAAATAAATCTTTTATCAGAAAAACTATTGTAAATAATTCTCTGAATCTGTTTGTATGTGTGTTGTTCTATTTTAACTGTCTTTCTGGATGTGGACACTGCAGTAGCAGCCTGTATATATTTAAACTTTTTTTTTTCTATTTAAACTGAAAGTAGATCCTCTCATAACAATCTATCCCCACCACACTGTCTGTTCCCTCTGTCTCTCCCAGCTCTCTCCAGTCTTCCCTCTTCCCCAGATCTACTTCCCCTGCAGCCTGTATTCTTGTCTGGGTTCTGTAACCTTAGAGGAATCTCCCACCAGGAAGAAATTCCTTACTCCAGTTTGAGTTATTTTATATATAAAGCAATTTTAAATGTGTATATAGTTATTTGAACATTTTTATTCTTGTATGTTACACAAATTTCTTCTCTCTGTGTGTGAATGTGTGTGTATATGAGAGAGAAAGAGAGAGAGAGAAAGAGAGAGAGAGAGAGAGAGAGAGAGAGAGAGAGAGAGAGAGAGAGAATGTGTTGTGTGTGTTATGTGTTTGTGTGCCTGTGGGTATGGCTAGAGGAGGGGAGGTGAGGCATGTCAGAGGTCCTGGTTTTTATCAGCTTCTCTCTTATTCTCTCATATCACGGTTTACCTTATTTTTCAAGACAAGAGTTTCTCACTGAGCTTGATGTTTGCCAGTTGGCTAAGATGTATTACTAGTGAGTCTTCTGTCTCCATGTCCTTTAATCCTGAGGTTTTGAACCTCATGCATGTATGGCCAGCACTTTATCCACTGAGCCATCTCTACAGATTGACCAATTTCTATAGCCTTGAAAATCTTTTTTATAGTTTTTATTTGATTGCCCCATTTTCAGTGACTAAACACTTTATCAGATTTTTTTTTAAAGAGTAGCACCTCACCTAAATTTACCTCCATCCCAAGCAACAAAGAATTCCTTGGATCCTTCTGGGGCCCCATGAGATTATGTGTTTTCTTCGTTTGAACAAAGAACATTCTCATCAATTCCATGATTCCTGAAAATAGTAAAAGCTTTTGGAGGATGTCTAAAAAGCAAATACATTACAATGTGGTACTTGTCTAGTTTCTTCAAAACTTTTAAATAAATTTTAAGTAACTATTTAATTATTAAATAAATATTTATTTAATTATTTAAGAATTAAACAAATAAATAATCATCTATCTAATTATTTAATTATTAAACAATTATTTATCTAATAATTATTTAAGTATTAAATACATAGTTACTTATTTAATAAACTTTTAAATAATAATCCTAAAATTTTAGCAATGGAAAAGTCCTACAATCCTAATAAGCCTTGTAGGTAGATATCACCACTAGATTCCACTTTCCATTCAACAGCATCCATTTATAGAATATGCAGCCACATAAAGTGTTTGCTGTCAGAACCAAACTGAGTGTGTCTTCCCTGCTTTGGTTGCTCTACGAATGGGCTTCATCAGTTTGCAAAGCAAACTGTAGATGCTGGCTAAAAACCAAGGGAGAAATGAACTTCCTAGTCACTGGGTGTTTACTGTCTTAACAGTTGAGTCCGAGGTTCAAGGACTCAATAGCCCCTCCAGCTGTGATTGCCTCTCTTTCAGAGGATGAGTATCACTTAAATTACAATCTCCTTCTGCCTTTATAAGATAGGATTGTGGGTAATCCAGACCTTGTCTCTGGAAACACGATCTGAAGAAGATCTAATTGTCTAGACCCTTCTCCAAATAAAAACAAAACAAACAAACAAGCAAACAAGGAACTGCAAGGGTCAGGGGTTGGAAGGAAAGGTGCCTTTGTATTGCATGAAGTGCTGATTAGAAGGAGCTAAGAAAGGAAAGTAAGGGAACAGAAGGCAGGGGGTGGGCCTGGATGCTCTCTGTGGAGAGAAGGCAGGAACCCTCACCCAGAGTACACAGTAAAAAAGTCAGGAAGCACCAACAGTGACCCGAGCTTCTATCTTTCTTCAGCTGCTGTGCATTCATGCAGCAAGGCAACCTCAGAAGAAGAGCCTGTTTCTGAGAGAAGTGGAAATTGAGGTGACTTTGAAGCATCAGGAGGTGAGGTAAATGGACTGAGGCAGATGTGGGTCTGGGGCTCAGAGGGCAAACCTGCTCTAGAGTAACAAATGCAATAGATCACACACAAAGCAGTAAGTACAAGTGCTGAGACTTCACAGCCTTTACCGAGGGATACTAAATGTCAAACCAAACCATGAAAGTCCTGGTATTAATGTTAAGGCAATAAAAGTAAAGTTCAGGAGAAGTGTCTGCATCAGGGAGAGATTTCCTGAAGAATACAATGTCTTATCTTTATGTCACTGTAACAAAACACCCAAGGCTGCTACTGTTTGAAGAGGAGAACAGAACGTTATGTAGCACCTAACCAGAAGCTGGCAGGTTAAAGAACATGGCTGTGGTATTTGGTGAGGATCTTCTTGCTAGGTGCTAAGAAGGGCATTGCAGTGTGACATGGAAGAAGTTTGCTAGTTCTGGTCTCTTCTTTCTAGAAAGTCACTGATGCCATCTATTTCCAGACACCATTAACATATGGATTGGTGGATTAAATTTCCTCATTGAACTCTGGGGGATGCACTCAAACCACAGACAAGGGTATCGTGAAACTTAAGTGGGGTGTGTGTGTCATAAAGGGACAGTTCCCAGGAACTAAGAACTATTACTTCTGAAAAAAAAAAAGTCAAAATGAAAATAGGTTTTATTAAACCAAAGAGGTTTGTTTACCAGTCTATTCTACAACTTGCCTTTTTCCTTCAGAACTTCTCTATGGATTTTCTGTTTTAATTTCCACAGCATTTTGAAGGATGGCTCGTATTGTGCGGTACAAGAGTTTTAAAGTCATCTACATATAATCTACATTAAAGTTGAGAAAGTCAAAGTATAACAGGTACTTTGAATTTTCTGCATAAAAGAGGGAGGATTGAGCAATCTCTCTTTTCTGCTTTCTTTATTTTCTTTGTTTTTTTTTAAAGAGTTTAATCCTTCATAATTATATGTATGTGGGTGTTTTTCACTTATGAGCACAGGTATCTGCTATACCCAGAGGTGGTAAATACCTTGAAGCTACAGTCACAAGCAGTTATGAGTCACCTGACATACATAGGTGCTGGAATCAAACTCGAGTCTTCTTGAAGAGCAGGAAGCTGTCTTAACCCTGTCTTAACACATCCCCTGAGGGTGTGTTTTTATTACTGTGCACTTTCCCATGCTGTTTATTGTATCCTCTACCTGCCTAGCATCAAAATTCACTCATTCCTTAGGGTATTGACTAGACTTACTTAAATTTTGAAAAAAAAATGTCTAATTTTGGAAATATAACATTATTTAAGAATAAAATCCATTATTAATATTTTTACTAGTCATTCCATTTGTTTACATCTCAAATGACATCCCCCTTCCCTGTTACCCCTCCACAACCCCTTATCACATCTATCCTTTCCCCCTTTGCCTCTATGAGGGTGCTCCCCCACCCACCCACCAACTCCAGCCCCACTGCTGCATCATCCTCTACTGCTGCATCAAACCTCCAAAGGCCAAGGGCCTCTCCTCCCGTTGATGTCAGACAAGGCCATCCTCTGCTACATATGTATCTGGAGCCATGGGTCCCTCTATGTGTACTCCTTGGTTGGTGGGATAGTCATTGGGTAGTCTGGCCAACTGACATTGAATGATTAATAAAAAATTATTAATAATAAAAATAATAACATAAGCTATAAAGCCTTTAAAAAATAAAATTCATATATAGCCTATATAACTACAAAAAAAGAATAAAATCCAAAGAAGAAATTAAAGAAGGAAGCGTCATGTCCTGTTTCCCCAAGGAAGGACCACAGTTAAAGGCTCTTGCCTTTTCTTCTAGACTTTGCTCTCCTCACAACTGTAGGCACATTTCATCTCAAAAATCCACATCCCCTGTAGGTGTCAGACTTGTGTGAAACCCTACTTTGATTATTTCTTCTCCCTGCATTTTGTTTTCTCCCCCCATGACCACAATGGTTGGTGGCCCAGTCCACCTCAGATGTCAACATCTCAGGCCTAAGACTTCCAGCACTCACGCTTGGGTTCCTGGCTACTTGCCTCTGGTCATCACCCTGAAACAGGTAAGCAAACGAGATAAACACAGCTGCCTGTGGCATAGCTGCCTCAAAACACACCGGTGTAGCGGAGAGTCAGCCTCCTGCTTTGATCATCTGTGATCATAAATTTTCATCTCCGCATTGCTTTATAGAAAGAAAGTTAGACGTGAAGATTCTTGCCATCCATTTGTGGTTCATCCAGGCCTATTCAATGGGGGAAGGATGCTCCAACTTTGGCCACCATGTGCTTATAAAGTTCAGCAGTAATGCTGCTTAGCCATCACTTTGTGGTTGAAATTTTTAGTATTTTTGACTCTCGTTTATTTTCATGAACTACCTTACAGATATTATTTTTGCTGAAATTCTTAAGCAGTGTTTGTTGAACAGAGACTACAGAACACATTATTAACTTCATTTCCTTAAAATGCGGAAATGACCCGGTGGGGGAAGAGAGATGCTGGGCTCCCACATTAAGGATTAGTATACTTTCATTATCCTGGTACTTTCTCTCCACCAGAAGGAGGAAGTTACATTCCTCTGGAGCTAATGGTTTCTTTCTTGAAGTAGCAGTGAGTGAGGCTGCAAAGCCATCTCCGACACTCAGTGCCTGTTTTCTGTCACAACTGTCCTGCTGGAACCAATAAGCTGTTGATGAAAATCCTTGTTACTCAATATGTGGAGTAAGCTTAAGCTGTGTTTTAGAACCCTAACCACTTTCATGTCACTAGCTGTAGGGATGGAGACAAAAGCTGTGGCTAATTATTAACAACTTTACCAAGCCCATATTGAATTTCTGATGCATCCCAAATGCCTTCTCCTCTGATTAGTGCCCGTGCTCCTTCAGCTCACACACTGCTTAGCTGGGAGGCTCCGGGATTTTAAGATGCTAAGGTTTCAGGGACGTTTGAAGCAGTAACAGACTCTCATCATTTTTAAACAGCCTTGCTCTCCAGCAGCATCTGGATGCAAGGAGGGATGATTTCCTGCCTTGGACTGCCAATAGCATCTCTGTGGTCCACCTGCTTCAAGATGGCTGACTCCCAGCTGCTGTATAAAGAGGAGGAAAGGGGATCAGAGCCACCTTGTAAAAGTGGCTATCCCAGTGCAGATACATTTATCTCACAGAGTGGGATAAATTCTCTCCCGAGTCCTAAAACTGTATTTCCAATTGCTAAGTAGATACACATTTTCTTAAGTGTGGAGGACCACAGTTATCTGTCAAAGAGACTTCTCTTGAAAGCCAGGATCTCCGTACTCAGATTTCGAACCAAAAGGCACACCTCATTGTGTCTCTGGGGTGTGCCCTGGGAGCAAAGGTGGCATAATTAAGGTATCCAGTTAACGTGGCATTTATTGGTGAGAGCTCTGACTTCTGAGCGACTGACCTCGTTTGTCATGGAACCGTCCACTCAGAAAGTGCATGCTCAAATCATTATATGTCGAATGGGGTCTCCCTGGTTGAATAAGGTCTAAGGGCAAGACAAAAAGATCTTTTTCCTTGAAATCTGCCTAGCTCATTAGCCTTTTCATGGGTGATGTAACTTCTCCTTCCCTCCATATACACATAGGTCCCCTGACTATCAACTGAGCGAGCCAGTTCCATTATTGTTATAAATTATGTGCCCAGTCCCAAGTGGCCCTTGTCCCAAGATACAGATCCTTACTGAAGATGAACTGCTATATGACAGCACAAGGAAAAATAAACGTTAGGAAGAAAAACTAACACATATTTGAAATAATATGCTGCTAATTCGTCCAACATGTGTAACATAGGTAATTTCTGTGACAGGCAATGAGTAGTTCCCTTATTTTATTCTTGAAGTTGCAAAACACACATGCATGGGGTGGGAGGGTCAGGATGGGCATGTGTGGTGCGGGCACACACACATACACACACACACACACACACACACACACACACAGAGACAGAGAGAGAGAGAGAGAGAGAGAGAGAGAGAGAGAGAGAGAGCTCATACCCTTTTGTTGTTTAAATAAACAATACCATTGATTTAAAGCTCTGATTTTTAAATTCATGGGTTTTTTTGGACCTTCCTGCCTTCATTAATTTCCCAGTTATTTTTAGTGACACACCACTGTTCCCTGATTTTTTTTTTTTTTTTTTTTTTTTTGCTGTCCTTGAGGATCTGAAAGGCAACAAAGTTAGAAATTGGCCTGTTGGTTAAATAATGACTGTGGTGTGGAATTATGCTGTCATAATGTATGTACAGCCATAATGTATACAAGCCTCTCTAAAGGCAAGGCATTACATGCAAAATTTCAGACTGCCACCAATGGAGAATGGCTCCCTATTCATCTCTTAAACATCATACATCTTGGTCAACTTTGCCATTTTGCAAAAGCCATCTATTTTGAAACATCTTATTAAGTGGCTAATTTGACGTATTTCCTCTAAAACACCAATTACTGGCTTGAAAGTACTTTATATAAATATAAGCAGTTATAAATTAGATAAACATCTAAAACTCATTTTCTTCCCAACTCACACCTCACCTAAGGTTAGTCTATCCCCTCATGTGCTTTTAGGAAGAGGAGCCTGATCATAGGAGCAATGAGGACTGCCCTCTGAGCAATAGTGAAAAAGTCACTTTCAAAGAAGAAAGCCACCTCAGATGGTGGAGACAGGAGCAGGGCTATAAATGGTGAAGGGGCTAAACACAAGAGCATAGAAATTCAAGCTGTACACCTTCCTGCTTTAATACCTTCGCAAATTTAAGTTCACATAACCCAGCAATTATGACACATGACACAATTGTCGACTCCATAATATATATATATATATATATATATATATATATACACACACACACACACATATGTGTATAGATATACATATACATAATACATACATACATACATATATACATACATACATATATATACAGTACACATGGTAACCACTTCACAAAAGCTGGGATGATAGAAAGGGTGTGATCCTTAGTCTAGTATGGTGCTTCACACCTTTAATCCCAGGACTTTGGCGGGTAAAGTAATTAAATAGTTGAGGTCACTCCAACATGAGGAAGTGTATCTAAGGTAAGAAGGTTGGGAAGCACTAATATGGTGTACTCCATGCAAATCTGGGTCACACACTGGGACCTTGTCTCAAAAGATAGACAGACAGACAGACAGACAGACAGACAGAATAAAATCTGAGTGGGGGAGTGACTGGAAGAAAAATGGGGGCAGATTCTAAGATAAACAAGATATAAACACACTATGTGCTTTTGATGAGAAACATTGTAGACTTAAGGGAATTAGAAGAAAATACCCACAGTAAGAGATATTGAAGAGTTCTACTGGTAGTAAACAAAATAATCTTGAGGACAACAAATATAACAGAGATGTTACTTGGACAAAGGGATCAGTTCATTAGGAAGGTGTGACTACTGTAGTGCTAGGTATCCTAAGCAAAGTCTCAAAATGATTCATAAAAAAGAGAAGAGAGCCATTTAATCACCAGCTTTGTAGGGGAGGCATCAGAAGAACACTGGTGACTCCTTTGGCAGTAGAGAAGCTGAAGCAGGAGGATTCAAAGCTTGAGGCCAGCCTGGGCCTCAAAGGAAGACCCTGTCTCAAAAATAAACAAATAGGCATCAACTAACCTTGTTTGGATTAGAGGACATGCCACATCCCTTTAAATGTTGCTGTAAATCTAGAGACATAGCCTTTTCATTGCTAAATACTTACTTAAGAGAAATGAAAACATTCATTACCAAGAAAAACTTGTCTATGAATATTCATAACACCAAATACAACATCATGCAAAACCTCCAAATTCCATGTCAGTTGGTAAATGGATGAATGAAATGAAGCATATCCATACAATGGTTTATAATAAATACAGGGATTTCAAAACAATGTAGATGAGTTTCTAAGACCTTACGTTAAATAAACAAATCTATGGTTCTCTTCATATGAACTTCCATAAAAGTAACATGTACAGAGACTGAATACAGAAAGCAGGTTGGTGGTCTCTTAGGTCTAGGAGGGGTAGGAGTCGGAAATACCACAAACTAGATTTCGTGAGAGTTGTACAATTTTTTAGTTATTTAAGATCATTATTAACCAAATGGTCAACATATTTATGAGAAAAAACCAACAACCTCATGAACTGTCAAGGAAATGTTAGTCAAAACCACACTGGACTATCATCTTACCTCAGTCAAAATGGCTACTCTGAATGGAAAGGATTGCTGACGATAATGTAAGGAACATGTTGCTTGAGGGTAAGATAAAGGGCTGTCATGAAGAAGCAATCTGTATATAACATGGACATCCCATGCGGGGGCTTATATCCCAGAAAGGATATCAGTATTTTAGATGTTGTTTAGACTCCAGGTAGAAGACAACAAACTTGGCTAAGTTTGTTGATGAAACCCAGTTTCATCATTTGTAAGATGGAAGATGTGAGCTAATTAGAACTCTCTAGCCTTCCCACTATAATGTTTAAAACATTCTGTTTATGCCCGGCAGTGGTGGCGCACACCTTTAATCCCAGCACTTGGGAGGCAGAGGCAGGCGGATTTCTGAGTTCGAGGCCAGCCAGGTCTATAGAGTGAGTTCCAGGACAGCCAGGGATACACAGAGAAACCCTGTCTCGAAAAACCAAAACAAAAAATAAAAAAACAAAAAAACCCCCAAAACTTCCTGTTTATGTTACTAACATGCCTATAGAAACTGTCATTCTATCTCCCCCTTACCCCAGTAGCAACTTGCTGTTTTCTAATTGGCTATTGACATCTACCCTGATTGGACTGAGCTCACCTCCTGGCTACTGTAATTGACTCAAGGATTAACACAAGGCACATGGCTAAGCCATTTATGTGTTGCTTCTCATTTCACTGGCCAGAAAACTGCTTCCAAAGTTCTGGATGTTCCATCTTCTGACTCTCTGTTTTGAGCTTCAGCCACAAAGCTTTTCTTAAGTTGCTGCTGGCAACCATCTTCCCCCTGCAACTGGAAGGTAAAGCCAACAAGAAGAGATGAACAGAGACACCCTGACCATCCTGACCCTGAAGCCAAACTAGGTGTTCCATTGGCATGAGTAATTGTATACCTAATTCTGCTCAAGATCATGTCCTATGACTTGGATGCATAAGCAGTATAGCTGACAAGATGGAGATCCCTGACCATCAAGTCTTGGGTAATCTTTAACTGTAATCTTAGCTCAGAAAGACAGAGGAGGAGAATACGCTCTTCTAAACAGTGCACTGGGTTTACCTGTCTGAGATGTGACTGAAAACGAAGGAATGTATGAATTCAACCAAGACCACACCCATGTGTTTTGAATCTGTTTATAGGTGGTGGCGCCCAGGAGAAGGTAGGTCATTTACATACCATCTTGAGAACAATGAATATATAGTTACGATGGTGTCCTTAGTACATGCCTGCCTGCGATGTTCCTGGCTTCCTGGACAAGACACAATAGATATTTATTGAATAAGTGAATAACTGGATGGAAGCTGAAAGGGGAAGTGCAAAGTGCACATGGGATCATGTTGTATCAGCACACAATTTTGCTGTGCAGAACTGGACCAAGTCAACCCAGAGACCCTACGAATCCATTGCCACAGCTGGGGTTGTATTGGTTGATATGAAACTAGCATTTAAAATAAAAACAAACAAACAAACAAACAAACAAACAAAATTAGGTGTAAAGGCTAGAAAGATATCTCAGAGATTAAGAGTCTATACTGCTCAGGATCCAAGTTAGCCTCCCAGTACTCATGCCAGGAGGCTCACAATAACCTGTTACACCATGCTACGGGATCTGATGTCCTCTTCTGGGCTCTCCAGACACCTGAATTAATGGGTACGCAGTGCCACACAGACACAAAGAACTTCATGTATTTAAAAATAGCAAAACAACAACAATTTTTAAAAATCATGATGTAAACTTTAGGAAGACATTCTAGACAGTGGAACAGCTTGATGGCAAAAATGAGGAGAACAACATTTTGGTCCAGCTAGGGTCTTCTGTAAGGGCTGAGCAGAGTACTGAGTGCTTAAGTGTTGCTGACATAGGCAGAGCCATGTTAAGGATCCTGGTGTATCAGCCCCACGGGGATGTTTGCCATTTTCTCATTTACTCATTGCCCCCAGTCAGGTTCTTGGGACCCAAGCCTAGCAAGGGCATAGTCTTTGGTGGAAAAAACTTCAGGCCATTCTTCTGGGAGCCTCCTCCCTGCCTCTCATTGCATCCCGTGGAACCACACATATTACCAGCTTTCTCAAGTCAGCATCCCACCTTGGTTTCCATGGCAAGCAACAGCATACTTCATTCAAGAGCTCATTTGTTTATCGACTCTGCTCTTCTCCTCTCATAAACAAAAGGCCCATTTGCTTCAGAGACTTCCCATTTGGCCGTCTGGCAACATGTGTGAGCTAAACTCACCAACGGCTGTAACCAAAGAAAGAACTTAAAAAAAAAAAAAAAAAAAAAAAACGTATTAGCAACAAGGCCACACAGGTGCCGCAGGACGTGCAGATGCACTTTGAAAGGACATCGAAGTGATGTTTTGAAGTGTGACACCCTAAATTTAAGGTCTTGGGAGGAGAAAAGGGATGGAAATGAAGTAGACTTATCAATGGAATCTGGGCTGTTTGACATAAAACAACAAAATTTTATAACCCTCAATTGCACTCTTTCTTCACAAAAACCATGTGCCGAGATAGCTTGGGCTCGGTTTTGTTTTTGTCGTTAGAGAGAAGAAACATGATGCCCCTGGATTCATTTCAGTCAAGCATTTGAAATGGAGTGTGTTTTGAAATGTTAAAAAAAAAATGAGTCCAATATAAACTTGGTATTAAAATAATTTGTTTCCTCAAAATAGCCCCCTTCCCTCAACATGATGTCACTTGACTTTACAGTATAGTCCATGATAGGATGTCACATAAGGATGCTGTAAAGCTCAGGAGCCTCGTGTTACACCTAAGAGTGGAAATCAGCAATAAACAAGGCTGGCGGCCTCCATTAGGGATGGAGCAGTGCAGTAAAATGTAAATGCTCTCAACTGAGCCTGGGCCCACAGCTTGGGAGTTTACACACAGACTAAGAGGGTGACTCTTTGGCCTCCCTGTTGGGAAGAGAGTGATGGCCCTCACTTGCTGATACATTTAGTAAATCTAGAATTATTTCCACTGCCCTGGGATTGTCACTTACCTTAGTGTGACAAGACTTGGTTAGTTGGGTTCTGTGCCACAAGCCGAGCATCATTCTGTGAGTTTATTGTGTTTTAGATTTAACCCAGGGTAGGGGGAGACACCAACTGAAAGAAAATAATGAGATCCTGGCTATGAACAGTAAACCAGCTTTCCTGAGGGATAGATGTCGGCAGAGGCCACAGACACATGGGTCAAAGCTGGGGTTGATTCCCACTTCACTTCTGAGGAAGTCTGTGTGGTAGTATTGCATTGACTTCTGTGAATGAAAAGCCTTCAGTCTTCCATCAGTAGCACTTGGCCAGCTCCTGATGGATGAGCAGAAAGAATTAAAGGTGCTGGAATTTTCTGGAAGAATTCCAGGTGACAAAATTTTCTGTGGTGAGTGGAAATATGCTGTTGTTCACAAATCTCTGCTCATATCAGGGTCTGAGTCTTGCACAAACATCTGGGCTCCAGAGCACGATGGATGTGACTTCTTACCCACAGGGAATGTCCTTTTCAAAACTCAGTGATGCATACCCCCTCAGGTAACATCTATGGCGCACATACTGTGGGGAGTAAATGGGTGAAGGGGCGCCATATTTAAACCAAGCTGAGCTTAAATCTAGAATAGAAGGTGATGTGTATTTCTGAGCACAGCAAATTCAAGGCTGAAGTGTATAACTCTATAAGAATATAGAGTTCTCTCTCTCTCTCTCTCTCTCTCTCTCTCTCCCTCCCTCCCTCCCTGTGTGTGTGTGTGTGTGTGTGTGTGTGTGTGTGTGTGTGTGTGTGTGTGTGAGAGAGAGAGAGAGAGAGAGAGAGAGAGAGAGAGAGAGAGAGAGAGAGGGAGAACAATTTCCCTTGAGTTAAAACCTCTCATTTTTCCCACAGGAAGTGAGTGAAACTCACTGTACAGGAAAACTAAACCATACCGGATTCACATGGGTCTTCCCCATGAAGATAGGAGCCATAGATAAGGGGTTATAGCAGAAGAGGGGACTCTGAATAGCCTCCTAGAAAAGACTATAAGGAGCTAAGTGGTATGACAATCTCCTTGCCAGCCATGCAAAGAACTCCAGGGTTCCAGCTCTCAAGAGTTCTCACCCATGGCTGGAGTGGTCTTTGGGTAATGCAGTTGCCTTCGAGTTGTCCAGGCTCCTGTATACAACGGTAGAAAACTCATTGCTTCCCCAAGGTGAACCCTTGATGTAATGGGTGTTCTGCTGCATCATTAATTCTCTGTTTGTGGAGAGAAGACATTTGCTCACATCTTGGTCATATCTTGGAGAAAACATGTCACACAGCAGAATTCTCTGAGAACTGCAGTATATTCTCCTTCCATAGAAAGTCAGACTGGACTGAAGAACAGAGGTGTGCATTGCTTAGAATGAAAGTCTTTTTAGCTCTTCTCTTATGAAAGGCGCAGACTTTTTTTTTTAAATAAATAAATGTTGAACAAATTCTTAAATAATATTGGATTATTTTCAAATAATTTCAAAGGATGGAATGGATTGACCAAAATATCTACTTTCATTCTTTCTAGGAAAAAGTGTATACACAAAAGGAAACAATGTGAAAATTTTCAGACAAGCTCACAAATACAACAAAGAAAATAATTATGCTAAGAGCATGAAGGGGGATCTAGTCAGAAAGATTCAAGAATATTCTGGAACTGGAGAACAACTCTTCTCTTACATATAGGGACCAGGAGCCAGGTAAGGGACTATTAGGATTAATTAATGAATCTAGACCCAAGGCAGGGGAGATGACTCAGTGGGTAAAGTGATTGTCATGCAGTTAAGAGGGCCTGAGTTCAAATCCTACATCCACATAAAAAGCCAGACATGACACATGATTTTAATACCAGAGTAAGGGATGCATACAGATCCTAGAGACTGCTGGCCACACAATCTAACCCAACCAAGGAGCTCCAGGCTAATGAAAGGCCCTGTCTCAAAAACCAATTTGGGTGGCTCCTGAGGAATATACCTGAGGTTGCTCTGTGGCCTCCACTTTACCCTGCGTACCCCATGGATACATATATACATGCACAAAATCTAGACCCAACCAGTGCTGGAAAAGAAAAGGCTAGAGAATTCTCCATCAGGCATTTGGACCCATTTTATTAGCAGACTCCTCTACTTCGTGGACATGTTGTAGAAAATGTTATATTGAGCAGGAAAGTGTGTAGCTCCCCCCTGGCACCACAGAAGGGCGTGGCTGCAGCTGGGCAGCCATCCAGGTGGACTCTCAAGAGTGGATATGCATAGACTCAAAGGTTTGACAAACACAATTTCAGCTCAGTTTTTCAGATGAGGGGAAAGGGTCTCAAGTGAACTGAGTTACCTAAAGTTGTCAATCTGCTAAATAAAAATAAAATCTAAAAGGCAATTTAGTGGTTTGACATTTTTCTTGGATATCACTTGTGGACCTCACCTTCAAGGACCTTTTCATCTAGCAGGTGGAGAAAGCTGTGTATGGGAACATACTCTGAACTACATAATGAGCTAAGTATAGGACATACAGCTGCTGTCCTCTGGGAACTTCTGCTGGAGGAACATTTTATTCATGTCCAGGAATACCAAAGAGATGAACTTGCACCTTACTCCTGTGCTTGTTGCTGTAACAGAATACCTAAGGTTGGATTATTTATGAAGAAAGGAGGCCATTTCGGTCACAGCCCTGGAAGTCTGGAAGCTTGGTTCCAGCATGTGTTTAGTAGAAGGGAAGAGAAAGTTTGCAAAGAGTATGTGTGTGAGGAGAAACAGGGCGGGGCTGGGGTGCTTTGAATCACCCACTCTTTTAAACATTCTGCAGATTTATTTATTTTACTTTATGAGTCTGAGTATTTTGACACTATGCATGTATGTGCGCCACATGCAGGTCTGGTACTGGTGGAGGGCGTTGGATCCCCTAGAACTGGAGTTATGGATGATGATGAGCTACCATGTGTACACTGGAAACAGGACCTAGGTTCTCTGGCAGAGCAACAAGTTCTCTTGACAACTGAGCCATCTCTTCAAGCCCATATGTGACCCACGCTTGCTGCAGCTAACTCATTGCCCTGAGACTTCATCTAGTCTTGAGAGATCTACTCTAGTCGGTAGAGAAACATATTAACCCATTCATAGGTATGGGGCCCCATGTGACTAATTGCCTCCCACTAGGAAGTACTTAATTACATCTTCATTTACTGTACTGATTAGTATTTTTTCTGTCATCTTGACGTCACCTAGAGTCATGAGAGACGAGGAAACCTCAATTGAGGAGTTGCCCAGATCAGATTGGCAGGTGGCCATGTTTGTGAGAAATTATGATTAATGATTGACATAGGAGGGCCCCTTCCACTGAGGCTGCACCATCCGTGGGCAGTTGGGTCTGGGCTGAGTAAGAATACTAGCTGTTCGCTAGCTAGTGGTCAATGAGCAGGCCACTCATCAGTATTCCTCCATGATTCATGCCTCCAGATTCTTGCTTGAGTTCCTGCCCTGATTTCTTTCAGTGACGACTGTGACTTTGATAATAAGCCAAATAAAGCTTGTCCTCTTCAACTTACTTATGGTCATGATATTTATCACGGCAACAGAAAGTAATATAGGACACCTAGGTTCCCATTACCTCTTAAGATGGTTACAAGTCTCTGGCACATGAACACATGGGAACAATCACACCGAATCTTAGCTCCTTTAAACAAAGCCTGATGTGGCACGCCGTTGGTACACGGAGGCCGGGTATGGAAGGGTACTCCCCAAAAATTAAAAAGTGAGACGTCTATACAGACGATAATAGCTTATTAGAATTTACAGGTTTTTTTTTCTTAATCCTTGAAAACAGAGTTGTGAAGAAAATGAGTTCAGAAAACATGGTCCCATAAATGCACATTTAAATAATTTCACTTGATCCTGTGCCTACATTTCTGTTTTGAAAAGAGGATGGAAAAATATCAGAGCTAAGGTTTAGAAAAAAAATTCAGTGATAGACTTGGAAAGAATTAAGAATTAAGGTATGTGTGGGGTCAGTGACCTGAGGAGTGGCTAGCCCAGTAAATCTGTAATCCAATGAGGGGCTACCTGTGAGACGGTCAATCAAAGTCTGGTGCTAAGCCAGGTACAAGAACAAGCAGTCCCAAGAGAAATGGTAATACATGCTGGAAACTTGTGGTGGTAAGTCCCAAGAGATAACAAGGCTGGGCAGTGTAACATCAACCATCTTCTTTAGGTTTCATGTGCAATACATGGCCCAAAGGCTACAAGGCTCACCCTCTTCTAAAGTCTATCCTCGATGTGCTTGTTAGTTTTAACTCTTAACTTCACAAAGTCTAGAGTTCACCTGGAAGAGGGTCCTAATGAAGAGTCGGCTGAATGAAGTTGGCCTGTGGGCATGTCTGTAGGTGATTGTCTTGATTGTTAATTGATGTAGCGAGAGCTATATCTTTGTGGATGGTGCCATTTGCTAGGCAGAGGGTCCTGAACAGTATAAGAGAGGTGAAAGCAGAGAGCTAGCTAGCAAGCAAGCAAGTAAGAATTTATGTGGTTATTCTCTCTCTAATTTTTTCATCAGACAAACAAAAATAATAAATAGGCATATAAGTAGAACATTTATGATAAACCATAAAGTAACTTATTTAAAAATGGTTATTTGATATATATGTATGTCATATAAATCATATACATTGTATACACACATATATATATATACATATACAATTTTACCATTTATGAAAGGCAAAAAACAATTTGCATAGTAATGACATGGAAGTGATTATCATGAAAAATTAAATATTGGGTGAACATGATCCTATTGAGTGAGAACATCTGCTTAGAGTTGATTGATATTTTTAAAAGCATTCTTAAGTGTGTGTGTGTGTGTGTGTGTGTGTTGTGTGTGTGTGTATGTGTGTGTGTGTGTGTACTTTTTTGTAGGTATGTGAGCATGAGCTTGGGTACCTATGGAAGTCAGAGACATTGGATTCCCTGAAACTAGGATTACAGGAGATTTTGCTGGGATGCCTGATGGGAATGCCAGAAAACAAACTTCAGCACTCTGGAAGGAGCAATAAATGCTTTTAACTACTGAGCTCACTCCAGCTACCTTCATTGACATCTTGATTTAATGATCATCAATGCTGAGAAAGGCCCCTTGCAGAAACTGATAAAAAATAATTTCAGAAGGATGTTTAGGGCCATTCAAGAAATTATTGAACATTCTGTCCCACTCCCAAGTGAAAATTGGTGATACTTTAAAAATAGAGCTTCAGTCAGCAATGCAAACATCAAATTAAAAAATTATTCTAACATAAGAAAATCCAAAGATATACTAATGACATATGATCAATGAAGAATGACAGTAAGAGAATGCCAGAATCCTTTGTTCTGTATAATCCAGCTAGTATGTTTCTATAATTACAAACACTCTGGCCATCTGGGTAGCCCAGTGGGTAAACACCTGCAACTAAGCCTAATTAAGTTCAATCCCTCCAATCCATACAGTGGAAGAAGAGAATGAACAAACTTCCAAAATTGCTTACTGAGCTCCACATGCACATCGTTTGTGCACACATACACACGCACATGTGGTAAACTCACACACAAACTAATAATGAAATAACACATTTAAAAGATTCTCAAACTCTGGATGCACAGTGAAGACACAGAAAATCACAACGAACAGTAACCTATGATCCAAGTGGAGGCATTCTGGGCCTTTGTTCAGGCCAAGGCGTTCATTCCTCGTGGCTTGAGGCATTCATAGTATAGCGTCTATGCTATGTTCAAAACCAAGGATACAGTGATATCTCACAATGAAATGCTGATGAGGAAGGCAGAATTGCCTTCCATTCATTACACAGCTGACTTTGAGTTAATTTTTGATTCTGCACATTCTCACTCTTTTACTGTTACCAAATACTCCAAGTGGCACATTCAGTTATGTGATCCTAGGTGGGGTCATAACCCAGGGTTTAAAAAGCTGGGGTATAAAGAATGAAGACAGTCAGGCTTCTGTGGTTGACTTCAAAGCTTGGTGTTTTTTCCTGTAGTTTATATTGAAAACATGGAAGGTGGAGATGTGTTTAAATATACCTATATAGACTGGCTAGTTGGCTCAACAGGTTTCCCAGGAAGAAGAATCAATGAGGTGTTCTACAGCCATACTTTGTGAAGGTTCTAATTCCTCTTCACTCCCACCATGCTCCACAGGGAGATCTCCCCATCTCTCACAGGGGCTATGCACTTCCTGCCAGATATCAGGACCTAGGAGTCTCTTCAGCTGTGAGCTCCTCCTCCTTGCTCTGCTCTGAACTGTGTTTCCTTCAATAGCACTGCTCACTTGCGGCACTGGTTACACAAGACTTCTGGGCGTTTGAAAGTTGAAATCCAAATTGGAAAGCAAAAGAATGTAAGATATCTCGATAGTGTTTGTATTGACTTTATGCTTGCACACTATTTTAGATTTATTAGGGTCAATTTCACTTTTCACTGAAATAACTAAAGATGTTAATGAAGTCATAAAATCTTACCACACAAACTTCTTTATTTATGTTTATTCCCCTCTCCTTTTATTTTTTTCATTTTTTTAACTTTTATTGCATTATGATGAGAAAAGTTACATGACTTGAATTTGTTAACATTTAAAAACATATTTTAAGTAAATAGAATTAAATCACATTCTTGTTTCCCTTTTGTACCTCAACTCCTCCCAGAGAACCCCTCTTCAATACCTACAATATCTTTTTTTGTCATATTACTTAAAATTTATAAAATATTATAACAATACAAATAAGTATTATAAAAGTTATTTGATATAAAACAATCAAGTTAACAGTCTTATGAAGATGCTTGTCTACAGCAATACTGCAAATACATACATTTTTCTCAGGATAAATTTCAAATAACTCTAAAGATAATAATTGTATATTTCAAAATAATACATCACTATTAGTATTTTCTTAAATGAACATAAATATGTAAAGTCTTTTTGTTTGTTTGTTTCGTATTTAGTAGAGTTTAAAATCTTGGCTCTTTCTGTGGTACAAGCCCAAAGTAAGAACAATTTTTAGACATTGGCTTTCATTGTAATAAGGCTGTACTTGAATGACCCTCAAATCACCGAAGGATTTTATATCCATCGTAGCTAAGCTGAGAGCTGACAGTGCTGCTGCACCAAGGAATGAATTGTAGGCACAATTTTTGGATACAGATTTCCTGTTATGATCAAGACTATTTGACTTGAGTGAGTGATTTTATTCTCAGGCCATAGAGAACAAGTTACATTCATTTAAGAAATGGTGTGTGTATTAAGATGGTCTATTCATAAATTCATTCACTAACTGTTTCAATGAACAATGGTTGTGCTTGGAGGGTGGCACAGACATTAGGTGTGGGTAAGAATCTGGTTCATTGGCTGTGATAATTTGGAAAAGCATTCATCTCAGAGAAAGAGTAACTTGTAAAGTCCTCTTTTTCAAACTTGATACAAGAGCTACAAATGTCAAACAAAATATTCAGTCTCACTTTTTGTTGTTCTCTTTCCTACAAGCCACCTCCCAAGTTAATTGTCTATGACTCCCTTGGGTATATAAATACTGTTGAAATCTCTAAGCTGTTCTGAAAACCATAGTATAGTGTAAAAACATGAAATAAACAATACTAGTAATAGGCTGATAGCAGAAGCAAGATTTCAAGATCTTTATGTTGTACACAGCAAGACACAGTCACAAACAAGCTGAAAATATATATAGATTGTACAATATTGAACCTATTTCTCCAATTACCAACTTAGAGAGACCATTGGATGACAATCAACAAATTTCTAATTCCTCACATTTTTCAATTTCAATTGCTTAGGATATGTTGGTAATATTAATTTTCATATTAAAATATTAAGAAAAGGTAATTGTCTCTTCCTGTTGTTTTTGTTGCAAGAGGTGGAATTAGATTTGTGTCAATTTGTTGAAAGATTACTTTCCTGCTTCTTCTAGGGTGGAGTTTTGCTCCTTATGTTGATGTTTTCCATCTATTACCCTTTGTAGGGCTGGATTTGTGGAAAGATGATATGTAAATTTTGTTTTGTCATAGAATATCTTGTTTTCTCCATCTATGGTAATTGAGAGTTTTGCTGAGTATAGTAGCCTGGGCTGACATTTGTGTTCTTGTAGTGTCTGTATGACATCTGCTCAGGATCTTCTAGCTTTCATAGTCTCTATTGAGAAGTCCGCCGTAATTCTGATAGATCTGCCTTTATATGTTACTTGCATTTTTTCCCTTACTGCTTTTAAAATTCTTTCTTTGTTTAGTGCATTTAGTATTTTTGTTATTATGTGATGGGAGGAATTTCTTTTCTGGTCCAGTCTATTTGGAGTTCTGTAGGTTTCTTGTATGTTCATGGGCATCTCTTTTTTTAGGTTAGAGAAGTTTTCTTCTACAATTTTGTTAAAGATATTTAATGGCCCATTACATTGGGGGTCTTCCCTCTCTTCTATATCTATTATCCTTAGGTTTGGTCTTCTCATTGTATCCTGGATTTCCTGGATGTTTTGGGTTAGGAGCTTTTTGGTTTTTGCTTTTTGCATTTTCTTTGACTGTTGTATCAATGTTTTCTATGGTGTCTTCTGCCCCTGAGATTCTTTCTTCTATCTCTTGTATTCTGTTGGTGATGCTTGCATCTATGACTCTTGATTTATATCCTAGGTTTTGTAACTTCGGAGTTGTCTCTCTTTCTGATTTCTTCATTGTTTCTATTTCCATGTTTAGATTCTGGATGGTTTTGCTCATTTCCTTCACCTGTTTGATTGTGTTTTCCTGTAGTTCTTTAAGGAATTTTTGTGTTTCCTCTTTAAGAGCTTCTAGCTCTTTACCTGTGTTCTCCTGTATTTCTTTGAGGATGCTATTTATGTCTTTCTTAAAGTCCTATATCATCATCATGATAAGTGATTTTAGATCTGAACCTTGCTTTTCTGGTGTGATGGTGTGTCCAGGACTTGCTATGGTGGGAGAATTGGGTTCTGATGATGCCAAGTAACCTTGGTTTGTGTTTATTTTCTTTCTTTCTTTTTTTTTTAACTTTTATTGCATTAGGATGAGAAAAATTACATGATTTCAATTTATCTGAATTTGTTAACATTTAAAAACATATTTTAAGTAAGTAAAATGAAATCACCTTCTTGTTTCCCTTTTGTACCCCCACTCCTCCCAGAGACCCCCCCTTCAATACCTACAATTTCTTTTTTGTCATATTCCTTAAAGTTTATAAGATATTATAACAATACAAATAAGTATTATAAAAGTTGTTTGATATAAAACAACAATCAATTTAACAGTCTTATGTAGATGCTCGTCTACAGCAATAGTGAAATCACATTTTTCTCAATATAAATTTTAAGTAACTCCAAACATATTAACTGTATACTTCAAAATAATACATCACTACTAGTATTTTTCTAAATGAACATAAATATATAAAGTCTTTTTGTTTGTTTTGTATTTAGTAGAGTTTAAAATCTTGTTTCTTACTGTGGTAGAAGCCCAAAATAAGAACAATTTTTAGACATTGGATTTCATTGTAATAAGGCTATACTTCAATGACCCTCACATCACCAAAGGATTTTACCTCCAT
>JADRCD010204767.1:33604-52564 GCA_019843815.1 Montemys delectorum | reverse complement strand
GAAAAAGTCAAGTCAACAATTTACTCAACAAACATATTAGGGCTCTTGCTTGTATATCAGTTTTCCTTGCTGTCTCTAGAAGCATCAAGGGAGTGGGTAAAACCACTAGTTTTAAGGGTGGTGATGTGAAATAAGATGGGACCATTGTGTAACCCAGGGCTTCACTTGAAGAAAAGATTAGAGAAATGGAATATGATGACTTTAATTGCAAGTCTTCCTGGCTCTAAAGTCAGTCTCTGATCCATACCAAAGTTCTGGGAAGACAATATTTTTTCCTAGCCATAAGTTCCAGAAATTGAGATACTGGGCTCCTGATCCTGCAGCAGAGCCTTCTGGTGCTTAGTCTACCATTGTAATTTGTTGGCTCCACCACAGACTAACTAATTTAAAGGATTCAGAGTTATATCTCAGATTGCCCATTGTTGAGTTTGTGATGATTCTTGTGAACATCATCCTAGCCACTCAAGTTTTACTATCACATTGGGAATTAAATAGTTCATGGAGAGCTCATGCTATGAAAGTAGGCATAACCAAGGCTAATAGCTGGGGCCAAAGAAGAAGGCATAGTATATAACTTACCTATGTATGCATGGTTGTATGTGTGTTATAAAAGACAGAAAAAAGAAATTACAATATTTCTTTTCATATAAGTATTTATGCTAATGTTCATTTCTCTAGGGAATGACTTGGACTTTTCTCTCTTTCTTTCCCCCCCCCTCTCTCTCATATATATATATATATATATATATATATATATATATATATATATATATGAAACTTAGGTTTCATCACAGCATTTCTAAGTATTCCCCCATCTCTTCCTTTGTGCCTTACCATTTTCACATGACCTCCTTTATTTGAATACATTGTTCTGCTTAAAAGCTCATGCATCCTATTCTCATTCTTTCTTTCCTTTCACTATGCACTTGTTTTATCCTGTAACCCTCATTCTACCTAACTTTATTTTGTATTACCTCTTTATGAATGTACTTATTGTTTCTGCCCTGTATAATATGAGAACTCCATGTAGATTTACCTGTTTCACTGTTTTTTCAATGAAAATGAGATCCAGATAATGTTTTGTTTTGACATATCATAATGCAATTCTTCCATCATGTTGCTTGGATCAAAGTCTTTCATACATTGTGGTGGTTTTCAATGAAAATGACCTTCGTAGGTTCATAGGGAGTGATATTATTAGGAAGTGTGGTCTTGTTGGAGGATGTCACTGGGAGTGAGCTTTAAGGTTTCAAATGCTCAAGCTAGGCCCAGTGCCACTCATTCTTCCTGTTGCCTGCTGATCCAGATGTAGAATTCTCAGCGTCTTCACAAGCATCATGTCTGCCTGCATGTCTCACCATGCTTGCTGCCATTACAATAATGGATTAAACCTCTGAAACTGTAAGCCAGCCCCAATTAAATGTTTTCCTTAGTAAGAGTTTCCATAGTCATGATGTTCCTTCACAAGAATTGAAACTCTGACTAAGATGGTTTATAGATGGTTTTGAATCAGCATTTATACAAAAATGTTGTAGTATATTAAATGATAATGTATGATATATGTACACATACTATCTGTGTTTGGCTTTTATGCATTTTGAAGATGTTTAGCAGTACAAGGAAGAGATTGTTAAACGAAATGGAATTTCAAGCCAGTCCAAGTACATATACTTTTTCTACACTTGGATAGTGTTTTATACTCAGTTTTATATGTAAAGTTGGGAATAGGATGTTTAACATAGCACAATATGTGGCAGAGTAGGTACTGAAGCTACCCTGTGCATCGTCTTCATGTTATACATCCACATTACATTTGAAAGATCCTTAAAGAGTCAGGGAAAATGTTTTATTCACACAAATATTGACTAAACAATGATCTTAGTAATAAATTGACTGATTATCTTATGAATTCCAGGTACTACAAATTCATTTCCTTACCAGGTAGTACCTTGGAACAGTTTGACTTCTTCCAGACAGAAATGGAAACTGCTGCCTTCAAAAAAGGCATTTATTGCACTGAATATATATCATTTTCACTGGTACTTATAGCCCATATAGTAGCTGCTGCTGTCAATGAGATAATGTCAATTAAGGATCTGGGTGACTTTTCAGATTTGGACAGTTTTATATATCTATTTCATGCGGGAAAGTATTTGATTTTCCCATTGAATAGTGATATCAAACTGTGCTGTTTTTGTAATTGTTTAACTATCAAAACAGCAATATTTCATGTTATATATTATGCCACATGGTAAGGACAAGTTTAAATTTTTATATTTAGAAACTCAGTTAACCACTTAATGGGATATTTATTCTTTGAAACCTAAGATAAAATAAAAATACAGAAAATAATTTAGAATGATTGCAAAATTAAAGTGTTATTTTAAACTGAACATTGTTGCAACTGCCATCCTGGTAAAGACATATAAGCTTACTGATGTGACTTCTGTCACCAATCATATTTCCTTAAAAATATATACTAACTTCTTTTTTCTTGTCTTTTTGTTTCTTTGTAGATTTGTCACCCATGTGTTCATCTATAAAAATAGTAATTCATTTTGTGTTCTTTTTCTTAAATTATGAACCTGTTAATCTGAAGGTAACATCTATCTTTGTCTTTCCTTGATTTTCTACTGCAGGCAAACCTATAGGTTATGAGGCTTCTTACATGATCTAGACCTTGTATCTTGCAACTTTATCACACACAAAGACATGTTTCCTTTTCAGCTGTAACATGATGGTTTGATCAGTATCTACTTGTCAGTTCACCTAGTGTGAACTGTAACATACTACATAGAAGGAGAAGATGTTCAAATCCTACATGAGTATTGATTTACCAGGCTCTTTAGTTTTTTGGGCCCAGTCAAAGGAGACAATGAAGAAGTCGTTGTGTTGACTTAATTGAAAAGCAGTCTAGATTGTATTCTGAATGTACTTGTAGAATCCAAGTCACCATGAAATCAAGGATAAAAGTTTGAGGTTCATAGTAAGTCTAGGGTTAAATGGATGCTGCTTTTTCACTTGACAATTTATTTTTTTTTGTGTGTGTGTGTTTATAGTTTACTTACTGAAATAAGTTAAATGTCTTAGTGTTTTGGAAATAATAAGGAATTTAAACGAAAGAGATTGTGTTCTACATATTGAAGGTCTACCATTTATTGTCCATTTAAGTTAGTTTTAGAAAAATAAAACAAAACAAACAAACAAGTAAAAAAAAGCCTCAAAGAGTCTCATGTTAACTACATGTTAAATAAAAAGATTCATGCTCGTCTAACTTACCGGGTTACTACAAACATGCTGTAGGCAGACATGCATAAAAAGCATGGATCACAATTATACTAAAAGTAATGGTTTTCACTTTCTGGTCCTGTGATGTCCAAAAATGATTTCTCATTTCTTTTTATGCCAGAAACAAATACAATTTTAAAATGTCAGATAAATAAATATCTAAAGTAATATTGTAAGTAATATTTCAGGCAAAGGACTATTTTAGGTAAAAAATAAACAAATCTAAGAAGAAGCAGAAAGAGAAGACAGTAGGCTATCCTTGGAAACCTATGGAGTTTATAAAGCCAGAAAAGATGATACAAGACATGATACAAGACACTGATAGAAGACACAATGGACAAGCCAGATGCAAGCATCAGTGGTCACATGTGTGAGCAATGGGTATGTATAAGGATTCAAAGGTTGGAAATACAGATTTTGAGGATGGGTAGGAACACTGAGGTGACCCTAAGAAAGGATGACTAAGCTCTCAGTGAGTAAAGAGAAGTTTGAACCTAAACTTAAAACATTAAAAGCATCTAAATAGATGTTTGGTGACTCAACCCAGGAAGAGATTCCTCAAACATCAGGGAGAACAAAAACACCGAGGAAGGAAGAATATTTTTGGGAGGATGAATTATGTTTGAGTAAGGTAGTTTGTTTTTATTGCTATTAAACAGCCTCACGATTCAGCTTTCCCCACCAGGAAACACCCACAGAGTTTTATGTCTCATGCTGCCTTCCATCTGCTGTGGTATCACTCAATGACAAGTGGCGTCAGTGTTTCCTTTCGTGATGATGTATTTATTTGTTGTAGGTCTAAAATCAGATTCACATTTCTTTCTGTATTTTTAATACAATAAAGGGAAATCATGGTGAATTTAGAAGATGAGATCTTGTTGATTCATCAAAAATTTGCTACCCTATGGCTTAAAGAGGCTAGAAACAGAGAAAGGTTTTTGTATTCTGAATAACTTACAACAGGAAGATCTTTCATTTTTTTTTGATATGGGCCAAGTGGGCTAGAAGCCGACACTAGCTGGGTGCTCCATGAGGTTACCAGAAGGTAGACTATACAGTACTAGGGAAACTGGACCACCTATAGGTTCAAAAGAACACCATGGTGGGACTGATTGTTTTGGCAGCATGTGTATAGTAGAGATTGCAAAGTCGATCATCAATAGGAGGAGAGGACCTCGGCCTTGTGAGGGTTTTGTGCCCCAGTGTAGGGGAATGACAGGGCCAATAAGTGGGAGAGGGTGGGGTGGCAGGCATGGGGAGGGGGGAGGCAACAGGGGTTTGTTCTTGTTGTTTTTGTTTGTTTGTTTGTTTGTTTTTTGGAGGGGAACCTGGGAAAGGAGAAATTTACATGTAAATAATGAAAATATCTAATTAAAAACAAAAAAAGAGCACCAGTTTGGAGATACAGTATCTCATAGTTTCTACTTTTGTTACTAGGTAAAGCTCAGCCCTACTATGAGTATCAGTGTTCTTGAATGAAGTTTTAACAGTATTAGAAAGAAATATTTTAAATGCAGGCTTAATTTGACAATCAGACCAAAAGACAATGCTCATATAAGAGATATTTCCTCTTATGTTAAGTATCCTGAGTTTCTTTAACTGAAGATGAAAGCAGTGTTTCAATATCAGTTATAAAAAGTCTTAATTTCCTTTTTTCTTTTTAATTAGATATTTTCTTTACTTACATTTCAAATGATATCTCCTTTCGAGGTTTCCCTCTGGGAAAAAAAAAAAAAAACTCTGTTCCCACTACCCTCGCCCTGCTCACCAGATCACCCTCTCCCACTTCCTGGCCCTGGCATTCCCCCACACTGGGGCATAGAACCTTCACAGGACGAAGGGCCTCTCCTCCCATTGATGACTGACTAGGCCATTCTTGACCACATATGCAGCTGAAGCCATGAGTCCTACCAAGTGTTGGACTAATATCCAATATATACAAAGAACGTAAGAAGTTAGACTCCAGGGAACACAATAACTCCATTAAAAATGGGGTACAGAGCTAAACAAAGAACAAAATACACATGTAAGGAGTTGCAGAGACAAACTAGGGAACAGAGACCGAGGGAAGGACAATACAGAGACTGCTCCATTTGGGAATCCTTCCAATATTCAATCTTCAAATCCAGACACTATTGTGGATGGTAGCAAGTGCTGGCTGACAGGAACCTGATATAGCTCCCTCCTGAGAGGCTCTGACAGTGCTCAACCAATACAGAAGTAGAGGCTCACAGCCATCTATTGGACTGAGTACAGGGTCCCTAATAAAGGATCTAGAGAAAGGACTCAAGGAGCTGAAGGATTTGCAGCCCCTTAGGATGGATGGCCTAGTCAGTCATCAGTGGGAAGAGAGGCCCTTGCCCTGTGAAGATTCTATGCCCCAGTGTAGGGGAATGCCAGGGTCAGTAAGTGGGAGAGGGTGGGTTGGTGAGCAGAGGAAGAGGGGAGGGAACAGGGTTTTTTTTTTTTTTCTTTTTTTTTTTCAGAGGGAAAACTGGGAAAGGAAATATCATATGACATGTAAATAAAGAAAATATCTAATAAAAATAAAAAATAAAAAAAGAAATGTTCAGCATCCTTAGTCATCAGGGAAATGCAAATCAAAACAACCCTGAGATTCCACCTTACACCAGTCAGAATGGCTGAGATCAAATACTCAGGTGACAGCAAATGCTGGCGAGGTTGTGGAGAAAGAGGAACACTCCTCCACTGCTGGTAGGACTGCAAGCTGGCACAACCACTCTAGAAATCAGTTTGGCAGTTCCTCAGGAAATTGGACATAGTACTACCAGAGGACCTAGCTATACCACTACTGGACATATACCAGAAGATGCTCGAACATGTAATAAGGACACATGCTCCACTACATTCATAGCAGCCTTATTTATAATAGCCAGAACCTGGAAACAACCCAGATGTCCCTCAACAGAGGAATTGATACAGAAAATGTGGTACATTTACACAGTGGAGTACTACTCAGCTATTAAAAACAATGAATTTATGAAATTCTTAGGGAAATGGATGAATCTGGAGAATATCATCCTGAGTGAGGTAACCCAATCACAAAGGAATACACATGGTATGCACTCTCTGATAAGTGGATATTAGCCCAGAAGATCGGAATACACAAAGTACAATCCACAACCCACAAGAAACTCAAGAAGGAAGACCAAAGTGTCAATATTTCGATTCTTTTTAGAAGGGGGAACAAAATACCCATGGGAGGGGTTGCAGAGACAAACTATGGAGCAGAGACTGAAGGAAGGACAATCCAGAGACTACTCCACCTGGGAATCCTTCCCGTATTCAGTCATGAAACCCAGACACTCTTGTGGATGTCAGTAAGTGCTTGCTGACAGTGCTCTGATATGGCTGTCTCCTGAGAGGCTCTGCCAGTGCCTGACTAATACAGAAGCAAAGGCTTACAGCCATCCATTGGACTGAGCACAGGATCCCCATTGAAAGAGCTAGAGAAAGGACCCAAGGAGCTGAAAGGTTTGCAGCCTCTTAGGGGGAACAACAATATGAACTAAGTAGTACTGTCAGAGCTCCCAGGGACTAAACCACCAGCCAAAGAGTACACATGGTAGGACTCATGGCTCCAGAAGTCTTAATTTTCTTTAAGGACTCATGGCTCCAGAAGTCTTAATTTTCTTTAGCTGAGATCATTCAATGATTGTAATGGAATCATTGTTTAAAATGTCTTATTCTGATATCTCGTGGCATTAAGTAAATAGGAAAGAAAAGAAGGCCATGGTAACATGAAGTACTCAGTGTGAGGTCTATCAGCAGGGTGTGTGAAGGAGGGGTAGAGGGGTAGAGGGGTAGAGGGGTAGTTATATTTGTGTACTTGTCTGATCACTGCTTTGTGGCTTGGTGTTATTGAGGCTGTTTTCCTCTCTGTAGGTGTTTACCTGACACCTGTTCTACAGCCTGAATTCTTCATACGATGGTGACATTCAGTTGACAACTAGGGGAGAACCAATTCTGAAAAGATTCTGAAGTCTTGAAAAGGAAATTCATTGTTTCACAATTCCCTCATTAATTTGTAAAAAGTTTTATTATTTTATTTGTATGTGAGTATACTGTAGTTGTATTCAGACACATCAGAAGACAGCTTCCTATTATAGATGGTTGTGAGCGACCATGTCATTGCTGGGAATTGAACTCAGAACCTCTGGAAGAACAGTTAGTGCTCTTCTTCTTCTTTTTTTTTTTTCTTTTAAATTTCCCCATCAGTATTTACTTACAATTTTACATGTTCTTTTTTTATTAGATATTTTATTTACATTTCAAAAGTTATCCCCTTTCCTCATTTCCCCTCTGAAATCCCCCTATGCCACCCCCCCTCCCCCAGCTCCCTAACCCACCCACTCCCACTTCCATGTACTGGCATTCCCCTACACTAGGGCATCGATCCTTCACAGAATCAAGGCCCTCTCCTCTCACTGATGTCCCACAAGGCCATCTTCTGCTACATATGCGGCTGGAGTCATGAGTCCTGTCATGTAGTTTAGTTCCTGGGAGCTCTGAGGGTACTGGTTGGTTCATATTGATTTTATTCCTATGGGGCTGTGTCTTAGTTAGGGTTCTTCTAGAGTCACAGAACTTAGTCTCTATGTAGTAAAGGGATTTATTGATGACTTACAGTTTGTAGTCCAACTCCCAACAATCAACTCCCAACAACAGTCGCGGCAGCAGCTGTGAATGGAAGTCCAAGGATCCAGCAATTGCTCAGTCCCACAAGGCAAGCAGGCGAAGCAGAGAGAGAGCTTTCCTTCTTTCAATGTCCTTATATACGTCTCCAGCAAAAAGTGTGGCCCAGGTTAAAGGTGTGTGCCACCACACCTTTAACCCCGGATGACCTTGAACTCAGAGCTTTCTATGTTAATCCTATGGGATTCGTAGCCACTATTCCTCAAGGTCTCCATGCCAAGATTCAGGTCAGAAACTTGTATCTCTCAGCCTCCAGATTAGGGCCACAGGTGAGCCTTCTAATTCTGGATTGTAATTCATTTCAGATGTAGTCAAGTTGACAACCAGGAATAGCCACTACAGGCTGCAAACCCTTTATCTCCTTGGGTCCTTTCTTTAGCTCCTCCATTGGGGACCCTATGCTCAGTCCAATGGATGGCTGTGAGCATCCACTTTTGTATTTGTCAGGCACTGTCAGAGCCTTTCAGGAGACAGCAATATCAGGCTCCTGTCAGCAACCATTTGTTGGCATTCACACTAGTGTCTGGCTTTGGTAACTGTATATGGGATGGATCCCCAGGTAGGACAGTCACTGGATGGCCTTCAGTTTCTGCTCCACATTTTGTCTCTGTATCTCCCCCTATTAGTAATTTGTTCCCCTTTCTAAAAAGGACCGAAAAGTAAGAAAGATCTTTCTTCTTGAGTTTCATGTGATCTGTGCTCTTGACCACTGAGCCATCTCTCCAGCCTTGTCTCATTTTTTTTTCTTGTATATTTATGGTGCTCAAACTCTAAATATGAGGCTCTGGGAAATAAAAACTACATGTGTACTACAATTGAAAGGAAACTGTGTGAGCACATTTTTCCTTTCTTGTGTTATCTCATTTAATTTTTACCAATTACTTCATGATATCATTTGCCACATACACCTTTCACATGAAATAACTTTGAATTAGAGCTGTTAAATACGTTGACCAGGCACAAGTTAACTCCTTAGGAACTATTGGTTGGGGAAGTCTCAGAAGTACCAAAACCAATACACACTATTTTCATAACTCGTTGTTACTCACCATAACCAGATGGCAAAACCTTATTATTAATGCTATACACTTTAGTTTCAGAGCATGCCTAAATCTATCTCAAATGAACCAGGCAACTCTCTCCTTGTTGGCTAGCTTTTACAGTACTAAAAGGTTCTAGGCTGAGAAACAGCATCATTGCTAGAACGCTTAATCACCAACCCACCAAATAAGAACAAAACCAAAACAACCTAGGTAAGTTGAGCCCACTGATGCAATAGTGGGAAGACATTTTTATGGGACTAACTAACTACTTTCTTAATCGACTTCAACTTGCTCCAAAGGAGGAGACTCATACTTGGTGAAGTTAACATGGCTAAAAACTATGATTAGGGAGGTTGTAGTCCAAAGGAGATATCCTATTTTTATTTTGCTACCTACCAAGTAATTATGTTTATATCCATAGATAGATGCTATTCTCCATCTTATTAAATGAAGCTTCTCATTGCAGTAGGTAGTGGTTAACATAGAGATTCGCCTGGTTCAGTCACTTGTGCATTTCTGCAAGCCATACGTTTTCTTGAATACTAGTGCTGTTTGAATAATCAGACTTCTTTGAAGCCAGTGGTTCTCAACCATCCTAATGATATGGCCTTTACAGTTCCTTATGTTGTGGTGACTCTTCTCCATAAAATTATTTCATTACTTCTTTATAACTACTTTTACTGTGATGAATTATAATGTAAATATCTTATATGTAACTCGATAGGTTGAGAACTATTTCACCTTATGACATTCTTCAGGTAGTTTCTCATTTAGAACTCTCTTCCTTTCTGATCAGTTTTATGTCATGTCCTTTTTTATCTGCCAGTCACAGTAATAGATCAAATTCATTCAGAAAAATATTTTTTCTACTTGAATTGGAACATTAAGTACACCTGTGATAAACATTAAGACTTTATTTTCTCTAACAAAATGTCCCAGGTCCTTTAACTCCCTATGACACTTATGTTATCCACTGACCAGTCTTGTGAATTTATAGCACCTCATTCTCTTTATAGACCTACAATGCTTAGAATCAGAGGTAGTTTCCAGTCAGAGATTGGGACACTGTGCGTCAGTCAGCCCTGGTCTAAGAACTGTCATTCATCAGATCTTGAATCCCCATTAGCTTTTTTGGCAGTCAAATCCTACCACTGGCTCATACTGTATTTTTAGTCACAAACTGAAAAAGGTCATTTACAAGATGCCAGATGAGAAGGAATCATAAAGATCATTTCAACTGACACAGGGCTAATTGAGTTACAATCACCTGATCCAGTAGACACCAAACTACTCACCCCTTCTTATGTGCACATATCTAAAGTGTACTCAAACTCCATGCTGGAAGCTGAGTGTGCATTTGCATATAGACTTCTTCATCCAGAATTACTTGTTACTGAGTTTATCCCATGCTTATCCTTGAAGACGACAAATGAGTTTCAAATTGCTCTCTTAGGCCCAGAACTGACATGTAAGAAATTTGTCTATGCTGTGAAAGAGGTATATGTAGAGGATCTTTGAAGTTCAGAAAAAGAAAGAGGCTAGCCTGAGGAAAAAGCCATCCAAATTTCCCCATCAAGGCGCTTTCCAGACAAGACAAGATGTCATTTGAATAGTACCCAGTATTCCAAGATAGTGGAATACAATTACCTAGCTGATCTTTCCTCAAAATTTTGACCCAAGATAGAGAGTTCACACTCTATGCTGTCTGGACCACCAGGAACTGGAGACTGGGCAGCCTAGAGTTCTAGTGTAGAACTATGTGTAGACTTAGTGCAGAACATGACTAGCCAAAAAAAAAAATCAGTGAAGTGATTCCTAATGATATTCTGTTATACACATAGATCATTGGTTTGCACAGTCATCATTAGAGAGACTTCCTCTGGTGAGAGATGGGAATTGATGCAGAAACCAACAGCTATGCACTATTTGGAGCAAGTCTAAGTTGGAGGCCCCCACTGGGTCTCCTCCCTTGAAGCTCTGGGAACTCTGTCAGAGGGGTTGAAGAATGCCAGGAGAGCATAGCTTACGGAATCAATTAATCAGGTCTCATAGGGGCTCACAGAGACTGAAGCACAAACACAGGTTCTGTACTGGGTCTTCTACATACATCTCATTGCAGTTAACTTCCTATCTTTTTGTAGAACTCCTAACAATGGGAGTGGGTGAGTCTCTCACTTTTTTTTTTTTTTTTTTTTTTTTTTTTTTTTTTTTTTTTTTTTTTTTGCTGGCTTGTGGGACTCTTCATCTCCTATTGCATTGCTTATTCACTTTCATTGTCTTGTTTTTTTTCTTTTGTCTTGTTAAATCTTGTTTTGCTTTGTTTAGCTACTGTCTCTTGGAGACCTGTTCTTTTCTGAAGAGGATATGGTGGAACAGTGGGTTCAGGAGGAGAAGAAAGGTGAGAAGTAGCTGGAAGGAGTGGAGGGAGGAAAAACTCTAGTGGGAATATATTGTATTAGAATTTCTTTTAATTTAAAAAGTCATGCGCTATAACAAAAGAGTTTCTGTTTAAAGCTCAGGGTATTTTCAAGTGTGTCAGTGCATTACCAGAAGGTTGTAATTCTCTTGTTCTTCTGATTTGAGAAGTTTTGTTATTTCAACATATAGAAGTTCACACACCTATTATAATAAATAATAATAATAATAATAATAATAATAATAATAAATAGAGAATTTGCATCAGTGGTAAAGGCATGCCAAAGGATACCAGTAGACATAAGGTCATACTAGGAAGATGTATCTTCTTGTCTTGGGAGTAGTAGAAAAAGAAAACTCTCAGTGAAGTAATGTCTGATTCAGTGCTTAATGAATAGAAGTGGTTAACCAAGTCAAAGTAAACTGGTGGTCCACATGCATGTCAAATGCCAAGAGGAAGGAAGCAGTGACACATTTAGGAAAAAGCAGACAGCTTCTCGCCACCGAGGAAAGGGATCTCATGTGCTGCTGAATGGGCCTTTTTTTTTTTTTTTTTTTTTTTTTTTAAATCTGGAACTCCAACTGTAGTTTCGTGTATCAGCTGTGGTTTCTACACAAGCCCCACTGAGACCAGCATAAGTGTTGAGAATTATCTCAGTGTTAGAACTTTTAGCAGCCCTCAACTGCCTAGACGTGAGCCCCGAGTCTCCATGAACGACAAAGTCAGAATATTAAAATCACATGTAACAAAGCCTCAAATGAAGAGCAATGAACAGAAGTGATTTCAAATATGTAAAATGATAAAAGCCCATATTATGAGTTATCATGTATATATTATAATAAGAATTACACAACATGCAAATAATTGACTATACATAATATAGTTTAAATACATACTCTAATAAACATGTCTATTATATTCTATATGTAAACATACCATGTACTATGTGCCAGTTATAGTACTACAGTATGTGCAATACTATAGTTACATGCCAGTACATCTATTTTTACATGCACATGCATATATATAAACATATATAAACCCATGTGTTCAAAGGAACTGGAACAGGGAAAATAATAATAAAAAGTGGTACAATGAAAACAGAAGTTTTCTTGTTTAATATGAAAACACTATTTTTTTTATTAATCATTTTATTTGTTACATTTCAAATGATACCCCTCTTCCTGGTTACCCCTCCACAGACTCCCCTATCCCAACCCCCCTCCCCTCCTCTCCTTTGCCTCTATGAAAGTGCTTCTCCACCCACTAACCCACTACCACTTCACCATTCTAGCATCCCCCTCTGCTGGAGCATGAAGCCACCACAGCGCCCAGGTCCTTCCCTCCTAAGGGACCATCCTGTGGTACATATCTATCTGTAACCATGGATCCCTTTATGTGTACTCTTTGGTTGGTAGTTTAGTACCTGGGAGCTCTGGGTGGTCTTGTTAGTTGATATTGTTCTTCCTATGGGGTTACAATCCTCATCAGCTCCTTCAGTCTTTCCTCTCACTCTTCTATTGAAGTCACCAGGCTCAGTCTCATGGTTGGCTGTTGAGTATCTACATCTGTATTGCTCAAGTGCTGGTAGAACCTCTCAGGGAATACCCATACCAGGTTTCTGTCAGCAAAGGCTTCTTGGCATCAACAATCGTGTGGGGGTTTGGTGTCTGCAGATGGGATGGATCCCTGGGTGGGGGCAGTCTCTGGATGGCCTTTCCTTAAGGCTCTGTTCAAATTTTTGTCCCTGTCTTTCCCTTGGACAGGTCATGTCTATCTACTGGAGGTAGTTCTCTTCAGGCTCTATCTCCTCACTATTGGAGAGTTTCAGCTAATGTCATCCCCATTTGGTCCTGGGAGCCTCTTGAATCTCTGGAGTATGGGATTTTCTAGTGGCTACCCCCAGTTCCCCATTCTCCCACTGCAAAATTTTTCTATTCAATTTCCTGATGCTCTGTACTTCACTCCTGTCCCTTCCAATACCTGATTCTGCCTCCCCCTTTTTCCCTTCCCCTCGTTTCTCCCTCCCAGACCCCTCCCTTTCTCCACTTCCTGTGATTATTTTGTTCCTCATTCTATGTAGGATTTGAAACATTTACATTTTGGTCTTCCTTCTTCTTAAGCTCCATATGGTTTGTGGTTTGTATCGTGCGTATTCTGCGCTTTTGGGCTAATATCCACTTATCTCTGAATACATACTATGTGTGTTCTTTTGTGTCTGGGTTACCTCACTCATGATATTATTTTCTAGTTCCATCCATGAAACTGAATTTCATAAAGCTATTGTTTTTAATAGCTGAGTAGAACTCCACTGTATAAAAACAGAATATATTGTTTGAAATCTCAACTTATAACCCAAAATTTACAGTCATTCAATATTAAACAGTAGTTGGGCACAACTGAAGAAAAAAAAAATACTAAAGCAGAAGTGATTTTAAAAAATTGTTCAACACTGTAGCATATTAGTTTAAAGATTTAGAAAAGGTGTAAACAACATTTCAAGATGATGTAATATTCGATCCTTTCCAAGGACTCTACATTAAGATGCTCTCATCATGAGACTTAACTCTGCAGGAGGATGGGTTGTGTGGCCCTGGCAACCTTCATGACAGAACTATCTCTGTACAGCTACTGTCTTCTGTTTTTTACCATTTGTTTTCCTCGGGCTGCCTAGATTGTCCTCCTAATCCAAAACATTTTCTCATGCTAGTAAAAATGACTGGCCCACCATTGCTGAGGCAGGGATCCAAGGCTAGGGAAGACTAGAGCAATTCCAAAAACCACCGGAACACCTTGAGCAGCAATACACATCCCGAGAGAGCTTGCCAGCATGTGTTTGGCATATCCCAAACTACACAGAGCTATAAATTCTTAACTTCATCACATTCCCAGTTTTGTTCTTGTACTTACAAAGTATTTTAACATGTACTTTATGTGGAAATTCAAGTTAAAGATGATGGAAATAAATAACTTTTTCTTTTAGCCTGCCAGGATCCACAGAGAACTTCTACCAGTGAATGTCATGTTTGGTCACTTACTATTTAGTTATTTCTTGAGTTGTTATCATTTAAATCATTTTCACAGGAATTTTTGGGCTTGTAAATCTAGGTAGTGTCTGTAGCTGTGCTTTCTGAGTGGCATAAATGATGCAGGGTCATTTTGCTTCTTTCCCCTCTCTGTTCTGATCACAAATAATCATATTTTGTAACCAGAATGTCCAGTATCTATTAATTTTTCTTTCCTGATATGCCCATAAGGAATAAATATGTGAGAGCCTCCTGGTACAGAACAGGGGTGTATAATAGGAGAAGAGTTTTGTTATCTTTTGTAGGAGCAAGCATTATTAATTTGAATAAAAATTATGTTTGATTTTAATAGTATTATTAAATGTATAAAGACCCTAAAAGTAGAAAACATCTTGAAAAGATAAAAATAAATTGTTAATTTACGGTGTTTGAGGGGTTGTTATGGAAGTAAAATTTCCCCTATGTCCACATTCATATGCCAAAGATGTATTTTACCCCATGCCCCCAGGTCATTAGAATGTGTATTTATTCACCTTTTCTCTTTCCTTATTTTTTATTTTGTTATTCATGAGTTCTTAATACTTGTTAAATAAGCATTCTGGCATTCAACATCCCCATCCTTTTTTTCTATTTTGTTTTAAAACAGGATCTTAGTCAATTACCCTAACCAGCCTAGAACTCACTCTGAAACCCGGATAGTCATTGGACTAGTAATCCTCCAGCTTGAACTTTCAGAAAAAAGTTTGTGCTTCCAGGTTCAGCTTGTTTTTTATCTTTAAAGAAGCACTTAAGATACAATGAGCTCAGACAAATTGGGACCCCCATTGTACATAGCTGGTTTTCTTATATAAGATTACGGTCTATACAAAACATGGACTAAGTATGAAGAAATGAAGAGATCATCACAGGACAGCATTCTCAGAAGAGACAGAAGCTGAGAGTGATCTTGGACTTCTAGCCTTCAAGCTTCAGAAAAAATAAACGTCAGTTATTCCAGCCTATTGCATACTGTTGTGGCTGTTCTAGGAGACTAAGTCAGTGGATAACTAAACATCTCCTGGAGTGGACTGGGGATATGAGTGAGGGTCTCATTCTGAGGCAGCATGAGTCCAGCATGAACTTGGAAATGGGCCCATTCATGATAATCCCAGCTGTGTTCAAGCCGAAACTCAGATAATTTTTAAGAGATCCCACCTGGCATAAAAGTCCCACTGGAACTACATAATAGAAGTATTTGGACTTGGGTGATAAATCTCTGGAAATTCCCCCTAGTTAGTAAAAAACGGGAATCTGTATTTAGACTGTTAGTTCCTTTCTATGATTCTCTGAAAAAATCCTGTTCAGTGTGAACCACACTAAGGTGTTACACATGTTCCTTACTTTTGCTTATTATCATGATAGAATAACTGATAGGAAAAAATAGGTGAGAAAGGCAGGGTGCTAGGAGTTACTGTCCGAAATGTTCAGAAGATGACTGTTTAGAACACTAATGGAATCGAATGACTGGGGAGAAGCAGAGCTGGGCTCTACTTTTCTAAGATCCAGTATGCCTAGCTATATCCTTCCTTTATCTAGGCTGATAACCTCCTCAAACAGCACCATCAACTGGAATAAAATCTTCAAACACTAAACCTGTGGGAGAATTTCCCATTAAAACCATACAATAATCAAAAACAAACAAACAAAAAACAATAACAAAAAACTCACTTATTTTGCCCTGATTATGTGTACCTGCTACATCAAGACTTTAAAGGAAATATGCTTTAATGGATATTTTTAAAACACCTTTTCCAGATAAGATGAAGAATTCAGCTTCCTGAGAGGGATGTAAAGCTGTGTCAGTCTGGGTCTCTGCCACTATGTCTACCTTGAGATAAACTTTCAGGAGACTAAGAAAAAAATAATTTTAACTGAGAGGTACTAGGAAGGCCTTCTGGAAGATTTGGGTTTTCAGTGATACTGAATGTTCAACAGCATGTCCATAGAAGAATGCAGAAGATTCCTGGGCTGAAGCTTCTGAAAGAGCATGTTCTAGTCGCCCTTAATGACAATGAGTGCTGAGGAAGAACCAGACAGCCAAGAGAAGAATAGTCTAAAGGAAATCAAGAACTGCAAATGGAGGTACTTCACTGCCCAGTGCCTTTGAAACTGAACTTGGCATATCCACTATATATATACATATGTATATATGTATATGCATATATGTATATATATATATACATATGTATACACATGTATATATGGCTTTTTGCCTTCTTTTTCATAAAATGAGGGACACTGTATTAAGCCTTTGGTTTAGTATATTGGTTTCCAGGCTTTTGATTTCATGAATTAATACAATTTAAGAAAATCAAAAGGAGAATCCAACTTATCTCTCATATGGACCAGTCAGACCAATAAAAATGTCTCCTTCATCCTGTTTTGTTTGGCTAGTCAGTGGGCTATATCTGAATAATGTTTATGAAGTCCAAAAGCCACCTGGCTATGGGATTCTCCCATCTTGGGAGAGGAATACAACTATTTTTGAAGATTCTAAAATTGAAATTATAGCTTAGAAACTGGTGGTCCATGTACTGAGTTTGACATGTGGCTGTGTTTGATTTGGACTGTAACATGCTTTAAAAGAATTTCTGTCATATGCCAACATTGGAAAGTGGTGACACTCATAAAAATCCAGATTTCTTATTGTTTTCCTGAAAAAGAAATAGTACCTGGCAACATTACCTGCCAGGCATTGATTGGAACCACTTGCCTTTTAATATGAATGTTTAACTTTCTTCCCAGTATACTGTATTCAGTAGAGACACATGCCTGATCCCTAGGATATTTGTGTTTGGGATCCATGACTTAAATAAGATCCTGTGTGATTTGGTATGATGCTTTACTTTTCCTAATGGATTAAAGTTTCTTTGCCTATATATAAAATATTTGAAAGCTAGAAAATGGCAGGTAGGTAAGGTATACAATAGTTTGTAATTGATGATATGTTTAGATAACTGAGACTCTAATTTCACACATTTACTGGGGCAGACACTTGAAGTATTGGAACAAATAGAGTATTTTATGCATTGGGGGGATTTAGGATCTGCACAGAGTCGAGCAAATGTAAACAGTGAGCAGAATCAGGGCAGCATTCTCAAAATAGTAGAAGTTCAGATAGTAATGGTCTGCAAGAAAGTGATAAGATAAAGACATGGTCAACATCAAGAGAAGACTTAACCCTCATCAGCAACCTAAGTCATGGCTAATCCTTCAATATGATGGACAGAGATTTTAATTATGTAAAAGTATACTCATATAGACATAAAGTATTGTACTATAACAAAACCCCATCAACTAAAAGCTTATTCTGTATTGGACTTGTGCTAAGGCCCTTAGTCAATGTTCTCATTAAACAAACATGGACAGCAGGATGCAGTATTTGAATACAAACCCCACTTAAGCTTGTTCCAGGCCTACTCCCCAGGGCTCCATGGTTACCTGGCCTTACAAGGATATATAGTACACACACACACACACACACACACACACACACACACACACACAAACACATACACACACACACACACACATAATCAATAGGGAACAAATAGAGAAATTATCTTCAATGATTAAGACATTTTTTTGTTTCTTTCCCATTCAACTGCTTTTCCAATTACACTGTTAAATGTATACTTGATTCACATTTATCTCCCTTCCCTTCAGGTTTTACTTTAAGGCACAAAGAGAAGTTCAGTTAAACACTTGCTCAGTGCAACATTACTCCTGCCCAGACCCATTGCTAGCACAAACTAGATATTAAATAAATACCTGTGGGTAAGGAATAAAAGACCTCATTTTTTTTTTAAAGGAAATATTGCCAGAATCTTCTCTAATTGCAATTTCTTAGCACACTCAAGAGGGAATGATGTATAACTTATTTTATCTTCAATAGCACATATCTATCATAGCAGGGGAGAATAATGTCACATGCTTACATAAAATGGGGGATCTTTGGGAAATGTATTCTACAATTTGGATGTTAAAGGTGTGTGTGTGTGTGTGTGTGTGGGTGTGGGTGTGTGTGTGTGTGTGTTCTCTGAGAGGATCTTTCTGTTTCTATGAAGAAACACCGAAGGATCTGTGAAAGGGGAGATTCAAAGAGACTTAGATATCTACTTTTCATTAGTAGTAATCCAGGTTATTTTAGAGGCAATTGTAGAAGCTATCACAGTAGCTATTCAAATAGCGATCATAGAAATTAGTAATAATATATAATTATTTAATCCAGTTAAAACAGCTGAAGTCATCAGGGATTTATTGTTTATTCTATAATAAAAATCATGTACTATGCATTTACTTCTCGGCCTTTTCTTTCTTCTCCATCCCTTCGTTAAACATCCATCATTCCCTCCCTCTCCTTCTTCTTCTTTCCTTCTCTCTTAATCCTCCTCCTCCTCTTCCTCCTCCTCCTCCTCCTCCTCCTCCTTCT
>JADRCD010204767.1:8850-33504 GCA_019843815.1 Montemys delectorum | reverse complement strand
CTCCTCCTCCTCCTCCTCCTCCTCCTCCTCCTCCTCCTCCTCCTCCTTCTTCTTCTTCTTCTTCTTCTTCTTCTTCTTCTTCTTCTTTTTCTTTTTCTTCAAGCTTTGTCCATAAACCTCTAACAACTCACTCATGAGGTAAGAAATACTATTATCATCATATAAACACAATAGCCAAGAAAGAACTAATTACAATATCATAAAAATTAAATAGCTGGCAAATGAGAAGCTACAATTTATACCCAATAACTTATATTACATTTTCCATCTCAGGGCAGTGATGATGGCTATTTCTAGACTAATTTTACTTTTTTACCAGAATTTTTGTGGAGGAGTCATACCTTTCCCAATAGCATAACTATTTTATTTAGTTGAGCTACAGAATTAGGACTAAAATCCTGCATCCACAGTCAGAATAGTGTCAAAATATCAAAATAAGACATATCTTGTTTATAATATTTACATTTTATCAGAGAGCTAGAAAACAGAGTCTGTGTAAGTGATAAATTAAAGAACATGTATTTGAGAGTCTAAAATATCTAAATTCTAATCTTTCCTGTATGATTTTATATTTGTGGTATGGAGAGTAATTGTTCAACCTTTTAGGGTGTCAATTTTTCCTACCCAAAGACTTAATGTTATATCATGGTGCCATTGTGATGAATAAGCAATCCAATGTAGACTTAGCCATTTCTCTGCATGAAGAAGTATCTGCTAACTCTACTCTTTCATTTCTCTTGAATTCTGTGTCCTACCATTTCCATTTCTTTCTTGGATGTCTCCCAAGAATTCTCTAAATTTGTAAGCTTTCATGTTGTTGCCTTTAACTCTTTCTCCAGCTACAAGCTACAGAGTTCCTTTAACCTTTCTTTCCTGCCAAATCAATCACATCAACCCTCTTTTCTCCTTGGCATGACACAGTGCAACCTTTTCCATTTTGCAGAAAAAAACAAGGGTGTGAAATTTTGCCCTCTTTAGAGGATTTGGGGAACAAGGAAGGCACTGGGGTCTTGGGAAAGGATGAGGTTATAAAGAGTTTTCCAGACTAGGAGAGAATTTAATAGTGACTGCTGATGGTTTAAATATATATAATTATATATATATATATGTGTGTGTGTGTGTGTGTGTGTGTGTGTGTGTGTGTGTGTGTGTGTGTATTCCTGGAGTTAGGACAAACTTTCTGGATCAACCAAGTATATAACAATGCAGATAAAGGCACCTCATTGATCATGTCTTTTCTGACACACCGTTTCAAGGATTAGGATCTATTCTTCCTTACACTTTGTCAAATGTGGTTTTAATTAGCTGTGAATGCACACACACACATACACATATACACTATTCAGGGCTTTATTTGTTGTTTTCATTTTTGTTTTTTTGTTTTCAGTTACTATGCTTAAATAGCTTTGCATGAACCCACAGAAGTTTGTTTGAACAACCAAGGTGCAAACAAGTAAATGAAAGACAAGGCTGTTGTAAGATGATGGCCTTTAGCACCCCAAAAGACAATGCTCCCACACTCACCAAAAGAGACAGGGTTTTCATATCTGCCCAGACCCTAACCAGCATGCCAGACTCCCATGTTTATTCATAGTGCTTGCTGGAGTGAGCTTTCCTCCCTTCCCAACCCGTTCTTTGCTGACTTTGATTGACTGATGTAAATCCAAGCTTGCTCTACTACCTGGAACTTCCCTACACACATCATTCTTGATTTTTTTAATTCCTTGATTATTCTTTTTAGTCCAACTGACAAGTCCCGTTCATTTCAAACCCATCTGTATATTGTCATGCCAGGACATCTCTGTTTGCCTTGACTGTCCTGGCTGCCACTCATCAGTAGTTTTACAGTCTTAAAGGTTTGCATAAAACACCATCCACTAGCTATTATATTGTAATCAATTACACATCATCCAATCTTACTAACTGATGAAGAACTTGAAGATAGGAAGAACCTGAATTTGAATTCAGTCCCTACCATTATGTTCCTATTGATGGTAGAAAACTTATTTACCTTCCTTTAATCCTCAACCTTTTCATTTATAAAACAGAACTGTTGTTTTTAGGATTGTACGAGATGAACATTCATAATAGTTCTTGGACCATTGTCATTGTCATTTATTGTACTTACTATGAACATTCACTGTAGCTTTCAACACATATTTCATAGATGAATAGTTGATGTGAACCATGATGGCACATGGTTCTAGCAAAATATGTCAGTGCTAGATTTTTGCTTTAAACACCATTGGCCTAGGAATAACTAACTGAGGCTTTGAGCTGTTCATTAAGACTTTATTAAAATTATTTTAACCTTTGCTGGTTGCCAGAGCCAGACATGATGGGAGCTGAGGTTTGCCACAATCAGTCAGGTCCTCCCACATGGACCCACTTCTGGCAGAGTCATGGAGGGGTCTGGGCTGATGCCCAAAGGAACATACTCCTCACTTAGACATGTATATTGACGTGTCTTCTAGAAACTGAAAGGCTTGGCTGTTGGGTTTTTTTTTTTTATGACACTGAGGAGTCTCACAGCTAAAAATATCAACACACACCCACCTGACATGAAATTCTGGTCTGAATTCTGACTTTGTGTTACCCTACAGAGAAGGCATCCCTTGGCTTTAGTCATTTGCTGTGTAGAAGGCTGGGCTTACAAATCCATGGCTGATTCTATACTCTGGCAAAAGAAATTCTCCAGGTTTCCCTTGTGGAACTAAGAAATTCCTCTGAATGTTCAAACTTGTGTTAAGGAGGGAAGCCTTCCAGATTCACAATGACATGTTATCTTTATTTCTTTTTTTCTTTTCGTTTTTTTATGAAAAATGACTGAATTAGTTTATTAATTAAACATACTTTAACCAAGAGACTTTATAAATATTGAAGAGAAACATCTTAAGGGTGAAAATTGGAAAAAAAAAGGTGATTCATTATTTTACCATTCCTACATTTTATTCAAAAGTATTTTAATTTTCTGACATCAAATGAAGCTGTCTACCAATTCAAGTTTTTTTCTGAAGTGTTTTCTGATTGCTAAAGAGTTAAGTCTACCATATGTTTGTGATCTCACAGAGATGTCCATTTCTCTTTCAGTGTTGATGTCTACTTCTAGGTAAGGCTCATGCTTACATTTAGCAGCAGGACTGGCAATGTTCTTTCTCTTCTAGGATTATGTGTTAAGAAATAAGCTATTTATGCTCACCATGTTTTAGTTAAGTTAGGTTTCTGTCTCTCAGCAGTGGGCTCTGTCCAAAAATCTGAGTTATTAAGCTGTGCATGGACTTCTGATGTCTGTTTTGTTCATTCCAGATTTTTCTTTTTGTTCTTTGATTTCCACATATGTATCTATGTTTAGGTTTGACCACAGAGTAGACCTTCTTTATGGGAAGCAGTGTTTGCAGTGTGAGACACTTAAAAGAAGAGGAAAGAAAGATCAGTGTGTGTAGAGAAAAAGGGACAAAGTAGTGATTCAGATTAAGATGTTTTCCCACCTCATAACAATTGTTCAGGGTCTGTGTTGAGCTTCCCTCTTTTAAAAATTTATTTTTCTTTCTTTTATTGCCTTTTACCACACAATGTATTTTGATTGTATCCTTTTCCCTCCCCAAACTCCTTCCAGATCTACTGATGAACCTCCCAATCTATCCAATTTTATGTTCTTTCAATAAAAATGAAATTGTATTATTGTTACTATTATTATTATTTAACAAAAATAAAACAAAAATTAAAACAAATGAGTAGCAACAAAAGAAAAGAAATACCCAAACTAAATCAAACTAAGTAAAAAGGCATTGCCTCACAACATGGAGTCCACTGTGTGTTGGTTTGAGCATGTAGTCTTCCCTAGAATGTGGTTGATGTATTCAGTGACACTGTTAGAGGAAAATGATTTTTCCCTTTCTCAGCAAATATCAACTGCAGGTTTCATCTTGACTAGTGGTGGGTCTCTGTGCAACTCCCCCTTTCCTGTCCTTAGATTTTGTCTGGCTTAAACTTGCACTGGTCTTGTGTATGCTGTCACAGTCTATGAATTCATACATGCATTTAATCCTATTATGTACTGGACTATAGATAAAACATACATATAATTTTCTTATTACATTTAGTTAGCAGAAAAATAATAACAGGTTTCTGTTATGTTTTATGACTTTTCAAGTATTAGATTCTTGGTTTCTTTAGCCAGGAGAGCTTCCATCTCATGGAGTAGGAATTAACTCCACTAAAAAGTGGCTTGTTACTTCAATAACATCGCACAGGTATATCTTCAAAACTAGTCATTATTTCAGGTCACAGAGTTCATAACTAGGTGTCACTGATGCTTACTTTTCTTTGCCAGTAGCATTCATAGTACCTTCCAGAAGCATGAATGCTAGTTAATAGGGGTGAATGCTTTTACCCTCTTTGAGAAGTCATGTACTCATTCTACTTCTGACACAACTCAATATTCTTTTTCTCAAATGTAATCACCCCAGAAGAGATGTCACTGAGTGCAGGGACACTATTCAGGATGTGTGTCCAGTAGCATTTCATCATAATCAGGATCCCATCCAGCAGATGAGTGATTCAGATAATGAGCACCATATTCATTCAAATAAAATTCACGATTGAAGTACTTCCACTGCACTCCTCCCAACTAAAATCAGAGAAGAACACCCCCCCTCCCCTATTCAACTTTTATCTCTGGTTCTAAAACCTAGGCATAATCAAACTCAATGGTCATTATTTACAACAATACTTCCCATTTGGTAAACTAATTAAAATTTGGCTTTCTATCCCTGGAAACAGATAAGTGACCCTGCTAATGGGTTAGGAGAACACAGTGGCTGACTGAGTCAGGAGAACTTGTGGTCAGAAAGATTGGTTTGACGTTAGCAGACAGATGAGAATGGGGTTGACTAATGAGAATGATGTATTCAGAAGACTCTGGGAACCTGACAACTGGAACTGGATCAGTGATAGCTGCCAGAGCATTCCAATAACAAGCTAAGGCAGGAGACATTACCCTCTCCCTTTTTCCCATCTCACCGCCCTCTACCCTCATCTTAGGTACATGATTGAATGCTTTAGAGGCCACACCCTCAAAGTGTTGTTCAAGCTTCCATGTGTGAACCCTTCTGATTTTCAGAGTTACCAATACTAGGACGAGTTTTTGGAGTCCTGCTGTCCCCAGAACTGCATTTGTGCATTCGCCCCCTGCAGTTCTCCTCTATGTGTTTGTCTTCTTTCCTAGACCTTCACATTGACATTCATGACAAACATCAATGGTCAGGTCACTCATCAACCTCAAGAAAACTCAATTATACCCTATCATGGCATTTTATAGAAATACTAGTAGTTTATTTTAAAACATTCTTTAAGTTAAATATTATTTTATTGAAAAGAAAATTAAGACCATAGTATACAGGAGACTTATACAAGAAGAACCACACTCTAAGGTCTTGTTCCTATATATCTCAGGGAAACTATATTCTCATCAGTTTGATCCATAAGAAAGTGTACCCTCTTATCCTAGACTACTTGAAGTTCCCCACCAAGATTGTTGCTACTACTTGGTAATGCCATTTCCTTTATTGAATATACATTATTGTAATTGGTTGGAAGTGACATAAAATATAACATAAAACCATGAGGATAACATAATTATAGAAATTAATTATGTCCCAAGCAAAGGCCTAGAGCTGTGAAACAAAAGCCTCCACAGTATCAGTTCTGGCTGAGGTTAGAGACAGCATCAACTCCACATGCACTTGTTACTTGAGATGGTTGGACCAATCTGTAGTGATCATTAGCTAACAGACACATTAGACCAATCTTTGCCCTTGAGTTTCCATGCCTTTTGTAGTGCTTAATGCTGATAACCAATTTGACAAGATTGAGAATCACCTAGAAGACAAACTTCTGAGCTTTTCTCTGATGGATTTTCTGGACTGGATTAATTGAGAAAAGCACACCTACCCTAAATATGGGAATGCCATTTCATAGGCTAGCACCCAAGACTAATGAAAAAATAGAAAGCAAATGGAGCACTGACTTTGACCTCTCTCTGCTTGCTGACTATACAGACGCAATGTGATCAGCTGTCTAATGATACTGTTGCCATGAACCACTGCCGTGGTGAATCATATTATGGAAGTGGGAGCCAAAATAAATTTCTTCCTTTCATATATTTTTTTTTGGTCAGTCATTTTGTTGGAGAAATTAGACAAGTTGTCTTTCTGTGTGTGTATCAGAGTTTTGCCTTCTATATGTTACAGCAATACTTCTCTTAGCATAGAGCCCATCCTGACACAAATATGCTTTTTCATATTTATTATATTTTTTCTATTCTTGTTCTTCTTGTCATTGCTGGCACCTTTGCTCCTCCTCCTCCTCCTCTTCCTCCTCCTCCTCCTCCTCCTCCTCCTCCTCCTCCTCCTCTTCCTCCTCCTCCTCCTCCTCCTCCTCCTCCTCCTACTACTACTACTACTACTACTACTACTCTTCTTCTTACCCCCTCATGCACCTTCTTCTTTTCTGTTGTCCTCTGAACCAACAGTAGCTTAGTATCACCACTTTGATCAGTTATAAGTGGTAGTTACATTCTAATGCAGAGAAACACAGAGGAGAAAAAACAAATAACATGAAGTAATGAGAAATAAAAAAGATGAAAATGGATCAATGGCAGAATTGAGTATGATTAGATGCTCCTTGGGGTTCCTGACTTACTTAATTCACTGTTGAAAGGTTATCAGGATTATGGTCCTCATTAACAGCAATTAATAGACTTTTTGTCCAAACAGACTACTTTTATTTGTGTGAAGCAAACAGTATACTACTCACATGATCTGACTGTTATTCATATTTCACAGCTTCCAGTGCATATGTACAGACCACATCTTACCATATTCTATTGTCAGTCCCCAAAAGTGTGGATCAGATCACAGCATCCATTTTCTAGCTATGTCCTTAGAGGCATATAAGGTTTAATGGCCACACCTAACAAGAATGGGTCACCAAGGACTAAGCTGGGATCCAATCCAGGAGGATTTTTAAATATCATTGTTATTTAAAGAACTTTTTATTGCAATGTAGTGTGAATTCCACAACACCACTATTAAGTGAGAGAGAAAAAGACATTTTGGAAAGCTTCCATATGGTTATTTGTTTAGTATGGATGCATCTGTTTTGAGGTGTTGGATAGAAAGACACTTGGTTTTATTTTAAAAAAAGTATTCTATAGCTGGCACCTAAATAATAATACTACTATAATAAGGAGTGTAGCCAGGGCTGGAACCTTTCTTTGACTTTATGCTCATTGCTAAGTTGGTAATATTCTACCTCTTTGCAATGTGGGTCTCGGGACTCATGCTTATATTCTTTGCACAGCAGTTATATCTTTTATAGCACAAATATTCTTCCCTACAGCCATAGAAATATGGTCTTGGTGGAGTTCTAAGCTTCTAATCTTTCTAAGATATAAAGTCTCTTTATGGACTCTTGCATTTACTTTTGACAGTCCTGGGTATCTGATATTGGTATCTGTGGACTTGTATTCTCTCCTCAGGACCTAGGCTCCTCAAGGGAGCCCCATGTTAGTATAAATACATTCAGTTTTACCATATAGAAGACTTAAAATCCTAGGAGAAAATGAATTTGTGGAGCTCAGTGAATTCAGGGCTCATGTTAAGAAAGGGTATATGAGTCTAAATTGTATTTTGAAAGGAATCCATGAGAAGTGATAAGTTTCCTCACAAAAAAAGACTAGTAAAATACATAGCTGTCTGCAATAATGTAATTTCCATTCCAACCAGATTCTAATCTTGGATAATATTGTGGCAGAAAGTGATAGAAACAAGGATGGGAAGAAATCCACAGAATGGATTAATTTTACAACCAGGTATAATTCTGAATATGTCTACTCAGCAAACCATTTTGTTTATTATCTGGAAAGTTTTGCTTTCATCTCTGAAAACATCATGGGTATTATCTTGGTAGCTAGAAAAAACTTTGAAGAGATTGCGATTGTAGAAAGAAAGATGTGCTCTTTTGTGTTATGAATCCTGAGCCAGCATTCTTGACCTTAAAGGATTCAGTGTCCACCTCCAGATGTAACTGTATAACTGCCCCAGGAATACAAAGTCTGGAGATGTTTTTCACAGAGCATAAAAGCTCCCCTTCTATATTTTACCACTTTTTCCAGATAATTTTTCTTAAGATTATAAGTCACCTGAGTATAAGTTGGTAGCTTCATGGCAAAGGTTGAAAATCTTTTTTGATTCAGAGGAAAGTATAATTAGCTTCCAGATCACTGACGTAAAGGATTCTTTATTACACTTGACTGAGTTTACAAACTTATGGAGGAAAAACTATTTAATGGAAAAAATGACAAAAATTTCTAACCTGTTTTGTCTCTACATTATGAACCAGTTAGCATCCCCCACTAGTATCTTCCCCTTCCTTGTTTGTTGTTTTTCTCCCTTGCTCTTTGTCCCTCCTTTCTACACCTTGTATTTTCTTTTTTTATAAAATGATTTTATTTATTTACATTTTAAATGTTGTCCCCATTCCCAGTCACCCCTCCAAGAATTCTTCACCCCTATCTCCTCACCATTTTGCCTCTGAGAAGGTGCTTCTGCCCACTCCCTCACCCATTCACACCCTGTCCACATCCCTCTTTCTTGGGCCATCAAGTCTCTACAGGCCAGACAAGTTAGTCCTCTGTTACATATGTGCCAGGGGCCATGGTCTAGCTTATGTATACTCTTTGGTTGGTGACTTAGTCTCTAGTAGCTCTGGGGGATCTAGATTAGTTGATACCGTTGTTCTTACTATGGTATTGAGCAATGGTTGTTTGTAAGTAATTGCATCTGTCTCTGTCGGCTGCACGTAGAATCTCTCAGAGTATAATCATGTTAGCCTCCTGTCTGCAAGCACATGACATCAGTGATAGTGTCAGAATTTGGTGCCCGCCCATGAGATGAACTCAAGTTGGGTCAATCACTGGATGGCCTTTGCTTCAATCTCTGCTACAATTTTTACCTTGCATTTTTTTAGACAGGAACAATTCTGGGTCAAAAGTTTTGAAGGTGGGTTGGTGACCCCATCCTTCCACTGGGGGCCTTGTCTATCTACTGTAGGCCATCTCTTCAGGTTTCATTTCCCCACTGTTGGGCATTTCTGCTAAGATCATCCCCATATAGTACTGGTAGACTCTCACATCACAAACCTATTCCTGTAGTAAAATTGGTTTCACCTAAAATGGTAAAATGTGAGGGAGTGTGGTTGTTCATCTATTGAGCAAGAGGTAAACTAAGGTTTATTTAGTGAATGTCATGTTTGACCCTACCTCAATAGTCCTTGACTCAGCTTTCCATCGTAAGAACTGATATTTCATGATTATGTGTTATATATTATGTTATAAATATATACAGCATATACTTTCTCACAAGAAAAATCTTTCCAACCTCATTTATAAGATCCCTGATCTTTAGTATAGTTATTTTATTTCTACTAACTAAAAATATAAATAAATAGCCGTTTCATTTCTAGATTAAAGGCACATATAGCAGAGAGATGAAAGTAGATTAAGCTAATGTAAACTCTCATGATCGCACAGGCAATTTTATTACATGTGTTAGTTGTTTATACATACATTAATAAATTAAAAGTTACAATAGCATTTTGGCATCAAAAGGCCAATTTTCATTTCTGCCACACTTTTAAAAACATACCGCATCTTCATTGCCACCTATACCTGTTTATATTGTCTCAGTTCTCATGTATCTCCATTCTCGTGCATATATTTTCCCCATGTGCATATATTTCCCCCTACTTCAGTCTCTTCATATTCTGATAGACCAGGTCTTATTATAAGATATGGGGTCAATTATATTGCACTGCTTAGAAGAAAACATTTCTAACATAGCTTAAATAATAGTAATAATTTAAAATTATACCCAATTTCTGGTTCCAGTTCTCTTATGTTAAATGGGCAGCTCTATTGGATGGTCTGCAAAAATAAGAATCTGACATATTTGCTACTTTCATTAAATGCTAAATAGACCTTTTTATTTTAGTAATGCTTCACATTTATGTAAGGTTTGTCTTTGAGTTATCTGAATGATATAATGTGCTTTGTTTAATTGTGCCTGGATATGGCCTAATAAGGGATGAACAAAAAAGAAAACAAAGTTCAAATGACAAATGAGGAGACTAAGTTGTAGTCTGTGCTTCAGCACTAACCTATCATGACACCACTTCTTCCTGCAGAGTTTTGTCCTTGTTTGGGAGAATGAAAGAATGTTATGACATTCTTACTTTGCAAACTATGCTACAAATAGCTCTAGGACCTTTATGGAGTTTAGTAAGTCTCTAGCAAAGAGGGCTTGTGGAAGACATCAAGGTATCCATCAGAAATGGTGAAGGGAGGAGACTTGACCTAATAATTATTGGAAGCCATTATTTCTATTATATAGATAGGATTTCTATGCTAAGGTATACTGCCACAAGTTTATGTCACTATCTGAAAAAAAAAAAAAAGAAGTACTCACAAAAAGATTGTGGCAAATGAAAATTTCCCTTTTAATGAATAAGCAATTTCTGGCATCTTATGAGTTAGGTCACTATTTAATTTCATGGGTTCCTTGGGTAACTTCCCTGAACCTTTAGAAATGAATGCAGTGGTTTTATACGATAGATACAGTGTAAACACGGAAGGGTCTTTCCTGGTTGGCTAGCTGCTACTGCCAGAGGATTACATAGGCTTTTAACCATAAACATTTTCAGCAGCTTGGGAATTATTTGGATAGTTATAAATGATAATCTGAAGACACAGCAAAAGTTCCTACAACAGTCTGTCACAAAACTCACTCTTGCCTGAATACAACTATGCTCTGTGAAGAATCAACTGGAGTTTTGCTTGCAAATTTTAAAAGGATATATTGCAAAGACAATAAGAGGTTTGCTGCAATTGGAATGGTGAGGAGAACAGTAGATTTGTATTTTATCACAAAAGGATAAAGTAAGTAAGAAAACTATGTAAGAAAGAAAATTATTGTTATGAAGTATGGCCATTGTTGTGATAAACCTGACCGTGTAGTTCTCAGGACATTGAAACTAATTTTTGTCTGGAATGCAAAAGAATTTGGTACTTGTGGCTAGAAACGTTGTAACATAACAGAACCAGAGTTCTTGTTGGGGTTTAGAAATGCCGAAAGAAACAAGAACAGTAGAGGACTAACGTATGAGATTTTAGAGGCAAACAAAGACTCTATTAAGAATTAGGCTAAAGATTAGTTTTATATGTTAACCAAAAATCTGACTTCATTTTGCACATGTACTGAGAACTTGAATTAAGTCAAATTTAAAGATCATGGATTGATTTGTTTGGTAGAGGAAATCTCAAGGCAGGAGTATATTTAGGTTGAGGCATCCCTACTACTTACTGTATTTATCTTGATATACAGTAAAAAAGAGTAAAATGCTGGGCAAGAAGATATAAAATTTATGTACAATTAGCTGAGGTGGGAAAGAGATAAAGGAAATAAAAATTTGCCAGGTATCAGCTGGGTTGGTTCTTTCAGGAGGACTTATCTGTGTTTAGTGTCTTTCTCTATTTTCTGACAGCTGCTGATAGATCTTGGTCTCCCTTATCTTGGAGATATGACTCCAAAACAAAAGGAAAGGGTAAATGAATAACAAGCATAGCAAAACAATGACGATAAGCAGAAGAATGTCCACTAAATCCTGCATCTCCATGTCTGGCATCTAGAGCTTGTGTGGAATCATCTGGACAGCAAATGATGTAAGTAGCCACACCTTTCTAATTCCATTGACTAAATCACATACAGATTCTCTCTTAGGTTAGCTCCTTAAGATCACTGTGAATGTTTATGTCAGCACTTTCTAAAAGGCAATAGTATTTTGGGAGGGGAGAGAGAAAGAATCCTAATTTTATTATTTAGACAAAAACATAAATGGCAATTCCCCAAATATGCCCAAGCTATGAGATACATGCAGACTGAACAAAAATATTGTAAAATTAAACATTCAAAACTCATGAAGATCCTTGGACGTATGGCATATTCTAATACCATATCTGCTGATGAATTATTTGTGAAGAGACCATTGTTGATCTTATACTCACGTGTGATAAGTTAAACAGACAAGGCATTTTATCATGGTAGAAAAATCTCTAGAGCTTGGAAGCTGGCTCAGTGTGCAATAGTGCTTGGGGTTCAAGCATAAGAACATGAGTTCTTATGCTTCTTAACCATAAAAACCTGGTTATGAGCACACAAATTTATAACACTAGTGATAGGAGGTAAATAAAGAATACCAGGGCTTGATAGCTTCCAGGCAATTCCCAGATGGCAAAATCCACTTTCAATGGCAGACTCTGTCTGTAGGGGGTAAGTCAAAGAATGATAGAGGAAGAATCCAAGTGTTGTCTTCTGGCCTGCCCATACACACGCATGTGTAACTGTGCATACACACACACACACACACACACACACACACACACACACACACACACTAATTAATGTCCTTTAAAAAGATTCTGGGGGTGGGAATCAAGTGAGGGGACAAAATAGTGTTTAGCAGGCTAGGAGAAGTAAGGGAAATTGGTGGGGGTATCTTTGTGATGAATTGGACACCTAGGAAGGAGAAGGCTCACAGGACTCTATGCAGGTGACCCTAGCTGAGACTCCTAGCAACAGGGAATAATAGAGGTTGATGTGCTCACCTCATATAGCCAGTGAAGGACAGGGCACCAGTCCACCCACAAAACCTTTGATTGCAAATTTGTCCTGCCTACAAGATTTCCAGGAAAAAAGCTGGAGCAGAGATTAAGGGGATGGCCAACCAATGACTGCCACAACTTGAGACTAATTCCATGTGAGAGAACTAACTCCTGACACTATTAATGATTTTTTGTTATGATTGCAGGCAGGAGATCTCTGAGAGGCTTCATCCAGTAGCTGATGGAAACAGAGGAGGAGACCCACAGCTAAACTTTAGGCAGAACTCAGGAAGCCTTATGAAGAATGGGGGGAAGAACTGAGGTAGCCAGAGAGGTCAAGTACACCACAAAAAGACCTACATAGTCAACTAACCTTGGCCCATGAGGCCTCACAGAGACTGAACCACCAACCTAGGGATATACAGGGATTAGACAGATGTAGGAGATGTGCAGCGTGGTCTCCATAAGGGTTCATTAAGAAGTGTAGTGGAGACTGACTCTGATTCTGTTGCCTCTCTTTGGATCCCTTTCCACTAACTGGGCTGCCTTGTCTGGTCATAGTGGGAGAGGATCCTGCTATGACTTGATGTGCCAGAGAGGGTTGGTACTCATTGGGAATCTTCCCTTTTCAGAGAAGTGGAAGTGGGAGTAGGGGAATGGATTGTGAGGGTGGGACTAGGAGGAGAAAAGACAGGGGGACTGGGATCTGGATGAAATGTAAAGTGAATAAGTAAACAAACTAAGGAAAAATGTTTTTACTCTATATCCTAATACTAGGCTTAACCATGATACTTTTACATGTGCATATAAAGAACTTTTATGATGGCCATCTCCCCTCTTACTCACCTCACCTCTATCGCCTCTATTGCTCCTGTTTTTTTCTATTTCCTGACACTTTCCCCTTTTCTCTTTTTGCATTTACTTCAATTTATTTATTGGTTTATAGTTTACACTGATGAGAAATAGCATGATATAGGTCTTTTAAAATCTGACTTAATTCATTTAAAACGGGGTTTTAAAATTCCACCTACTTTTCTGAAAATGACCTGATTTTGTTCTTAATGGACAGTACCCTCCTTAGTGTGTGTGTGAGAGGGAAAGGGAAAGAGAGACAGAAATTGTCTTTATTATCTTTCAAGGGACACATAGGCTGTTCTATCCCTGGTTATTATGAACGCTATCATACTTAGAAAAGGTATATAGGTATTTCTTTTAAAGTATATCTTTTATTCCTGTGTGCATATACATAGTAATCTTGTAGCTGGTTCCTGGTATTATACTTTTAATTATTTGAGGGTACTGCTTCCTGGTTTTCTTAGTATATGCCGTCTTCATTCATTTACACCCCCTTCCAGAGTATACGAGCTTTCCTTTCTCTCTGCACTCTTGACAATAAATTTTTGTTTTCTATTTCCTTGATGATAACCATCTTTGTAAAATTATCAAAGAAAAGAAAATAATAAATCAAAATCTTACTATTTCAGAATACTTGTGTCATGTAATATTTTTCCTATTTAGAAGAATGTTTAAAGATTCGTTCATGTCTGCTTGTTAGGTAACAATCTATATTATTTATCATCATGTGATATCTTCGACATGTCCTTTTCTTTTGAACAATTTGATTTTATGTGTTTGTTTTGTTATGCTGTGTTGTGAAAATATTGTATGTCTATCTACTGATTTTCTCTCTTCCCTTTCCTTTCTTCCATCTCTTGTCTACACAGAAAATTTTTAGATGGAAAGGTGTGTTGCTGAAGTACTTCATGTAAGAATATCAGACTGTTTACAAAGAGTAGTGTTATTAAATTCTCAAAGAACTACCCACAGTAATGAACCATACAAGTTGCTGGTGACTATATGTCAAAGATTGGGTAGTTCTCGTCTTTACAAACTAACATACAGTAGAGTTATGAATTTGTGAAAGATAATAAAATATTTTGATGTGTGATTTTTCTCTTTTGTCTCTGAAGATGTGTAGAGGCTGAAAAAATATACTCCCACATAATACATACAGTATAAACTAGTAAACTACAGAACAAAAAGTGCTTCCCAAGTGCCTGATTATAAAGTCTGTCAGACTGTTTCAAGAGTAATTCTTTTGAATGGACTTAAGGTGAAGATTACACTCTCTTCCACTAAAGAACAAGATTAAATAGGCCATTTACAAACTTCCAAAAATGGGTTTTATTTACCCCAGAGCTTTCTATATACCCCATTGTCTGAGAACTGATTTGAAACAAGCTGAATAACCATAGCAATAACATTTTGCAGTGTTTTATTTCACATACCAAAATCACTTGATTATGCGTCTCTAGAGGAGTGTGAGTGAGATTTAATATGCAAGATGGCAAATATTATAGCTATGAGCCCAATAATGAAAGTAGAAGTATTCTGAAGGGAATAGATTTCATAGGTATTTTACAAAAGATTGAACATTACACAGCTGAGGGGCAACAGGTTTTCATGTACCCTTTGTGTGTCAATGTCAAGTGCTCAGCAGTCACACATAATATCTTATCACACAGGTAGTCTTGCAAATTGTGTCCATGGAAAACAAAAGGAAATGTAAATTTAAGGGACTGGAAAGATGTCTCCATTGGCAAAATGCTTGCCTTTTAAGCATGGAGACTTGAGTTTGGCTTCTGAACATAAGAAGTCAGAGCCAAAGTGCCAAAGACAAGAGGAGCACTGAGATTTGTTGACCAGGCACTGTCTTTAATTGTTGAGCTCCAGACCCTATTTTTTTTTAAAGGAATGAGTGATAGCTATTCAGGAAAGATACCTGGAATAAACCTCTGTCCTATGTTTGCACATAGATAAATACACGTGTGTACACGTACAGACATACACACGCTGTAAATTGAAAATCCTACATGGTATTGATCAACACATAACTAAAGGCAAGTTTGAACACGAGTCCCTTGGATTTAAACAGATCTTTCTGCAATTACTAGAGGACACCATGTATAAAAACCTCCAAGATGTGTCATGTGTTAGGGCTTTCTGAATAAGACTTTAACAGATCTTGTGATAAGAGCCATAATAAAGATGAGACAGTGTTCCATCAACATAGATGAAGAGAAGTGCTATGGAATGGAAGAAAATTTTTATCGTTAGTTTGTCTAAGAGAGAACTACTGTGTACAATAGATAAAGCACTAAATTATCTAAACAAAATAAAATGCCTGAATTAATAAATGGGCAACTGTTTTAAACAGTCACTTTTTAAATGAAAATTACAAATAGCTAATAAATACATGAAAAACACTTACTAACCTTACCTGTTTAAAAAATGCAATTCGAAATTGCTTTATGTTCTACTTGACTCAGTGAAAATGGCTCAGATGAAAAAAATTCAAATAAGTACAAGGATGTACAGAAAATGGAACACTTATATATTATTGCTGGGAATATAAGGTAATGCAATCGCTATGGAACTCAGCAGGAAGGTTCATCAAAAAAATTGAAAATATAATTTTCTTGTGATCCAAACTTTCCACTTTAGGGTACATATTTAAAAGTGTCGAAGTCAGCTTGCAATAGAGATTCTTGCACATGCATGTTTAATACTGCCTTATTACAATAGCTAAATTACAGAATCAGCCCAAGTATCCATCAAAAGATGAGTAGACAAAGAAAAATATTTTGTGTATGCACATGAATTTTATTCATTCATAAATGATGAAAAAAAATCACATCACGTCATTTGCAGGAAATGGGTAGAACATAGAGCATCATGCAAACTGAATTAAACCAGTCTACAAACACAAGCATTGCATGTTTTCTGCCATTTTAAACTTGTGAGGAAAATATAATATGAAAGTAAAAATATAGTTATTAAAAGTGAGGCAAGAAAGGGGGTAAAGAGGAAAACAGGGGAAACAGTGGAAAATATAGGTGATATATATGATCAAATAGCATTTCATTCATGGATAGAAATGTTATAATAAGTTTAGTTGCTTTCTAAAGTTATTAATATGTTCTAAAAATTGATAAAAATCTGATACAGAATATATTAAAACATATTAGGAGAGTGCATTTTGCCAGTTTTATTGACATTGAAACATTTCTTGAGAAGCAAGATAGGTAAACTTCAAATTAATGTCTAAACCAACATGCTGTAGTTCAGATGTTCTCTGTTCTTCCAAAGGTTTAAGTGTTTAGAATTTGGGTCCTAGTGTGGTGTTTTTGGTGGGTGGTATGGATATTTAAGTGTTGGGGCTGGTATATGGTCCTTAGGTCATTGGGGGAGGGGCGCTGCTCTGAGAAGGTAATAGTTGTCTTGATAAATGAGTTCTTAAGGAAACAAATTGATATAATATCAACCCAAGCTCTTATTTCTTTTCCAAAATAAGTTCAACTCCTTTGCATCCACATGGCATGGTGTGATGCCACAATTAGGACATCACCAAATGGGGCTGCTGAATCTAGACTTCAAACCTCTAGAGAAGTATGAAGTAGACTGTATCAGTATTTTGTTGTGGCAATGTAGAACTAACTATATATTCTCTGTCAGATAGATAGATAGATAGATAGATAGATAGATAGATAGATAGATAGAGGTGATTTAAAATACTCTTCCTAAAATGCTTTATTCTGAGATGATATTCCATTCAATCCTTTAAAATAATCTTTTGTACATAAAAGCAACTTTTTTTCAAATTCACAAAACCATTGACTCACAGTTTTAATTTCTGTATTTTATGAATTTATTTATTCAAACAGATACATTTCCTTTCTACCGCACTACTCTTTCCTTTTAAAAAAGATTTTATTTCTCTCAATACCCATGGAAGGAGTTGTAGAGGCTAACTATAAAGCAGTGACTAAAGGAAGGACAATTCAGAGACTGCTCCACCTGGGAATCCTTCCCATAATCAGTCATCAAATCTAGACACTATTGTGGATGCCAACAAGTGCTGGATGACAGGAGCCTGAGATATCTGTCCCTTGAAAGGCTCTGATAGTACCCAACTAATACCGAAGTAGAGGCTCACAGCCATCCATTGGACTGAGTACAGGCTTCCCAGTGAAGGAGCTAGAGAAAGGACCCAAGGAGCTGAAGGGTTTGCATCCCCTTAGGAGAAACAACAATATGAACTAACTAGTACCCTCAGAGCTCCCAGGGACTAAAACGCCAACCAAAGAGTACACATAGGGGATTCATGGCTCCAGCAGCATGCATATAGCAGAGGATGGTCAAGCCGGTCATCAATGGGAGGAGAGGACCTTGGCCCTGTGAAGGTTCTATGCCCCAGTGTAGGGGAATGCCAGGGCCAGTAAGCAGGAGGAGTGGGACAGTGAGCAGGGGGAGAGGGGAGGGAATAGGGTATTGTTTTAGTTTTTGTTTATTTTATTTTATTTTATTTTATTTTATTTTATTTTTTTTTTTTGGAGGTGAACCTGGGAAAGGAGATACTGTAAATAAGAAAACATCTAATAAAAAAAGATTTTATTTATTTTTATTTATATGACTATACTGTAGCTGTCTTCAGACATATCAGAAGAGTGCATTAGATCTTATTACAGATGATTGTGAGCTGCCATGTGGTTGCTGGGAATTGAACTCAAGACCTCTGGAAGAGCAGTCAGTGATCTTAACCTCTGAGCTGTCTCTCCAGCTCCACCACTGTTCTCTTAGTTGTCTTGCTATTTATGCTCCTCTCATCGTTCTTTTTATATTCTATTTTGATGTGAAGAGATTGGTTTTGGTCCCAGATCCCAAACACATGAGGGTAAACATCATCAAACACACACACACACACACACACACACACACACACGTATGATGATGTCCTAATGAAACCCAATATTTAGTGAAATGAATACATGCTAAAATTTTTTGAAAGAATCGTTTGAAGTTAACTTGAAAACAATGAACAATGCTCCATAACTAGTTTTAAACTACAGAATGGCAGACACCATCTAGTTATTTAAGATTATTACTTTAGATATTCTGTAATATTGCAAAGGAAAAAGTGTAAATACTGTGACCACCTTAGTGACCATTACAATTGTGGCGGGCAGCCGTAAGGCAGGAAACCAGTATCCTCAAGATTCAGACTGACAAGGTGGCTTCACTAGATTCTTGGAATGGTGGGAAAAACTGAAAGGGAGACTATCATACCAGGAATGACTCTCTTGTTTCTGGTTGTCTTGTTTGTGGATAGTCATAACATGTCCTCGTGAGGCATGGATGTAGAGATCAAGAATGATAAACTCAGGTTTATTCAATGAGAGGCATTTATGGGAATCCAAAGGACAGGTGGCTCAGTAAGGAGAAATGATAGTAGAGCTGGTGCAAAAGAAGTGAGGCACTTAACCCTTGAAGATGAAACCCTGTCACTGAACTCAGTTTGGATTAAGAGAGTAAACACTTTTGTATTTGAATAAGTGAATACTGCAGGAAGTTGTCTTTGGCCATACAGATCGGCTTTCTTTCCTTATATTGGAGTGAACAATTGTTTCCTTGTCCCCAAAGCCTTACAGGTTAGAGTACTGGTTTGCACTTGCATCACCAAGCTTAATGATCGTATATAAGTAGACTAGACTAGAAAAATATTGGTGGGTTATGGTGATGTGTTGTCTCTGGCTAAAAATGATTTTGAGTTAGTATATGTAGTAATTTTCAGAGGGAAAATTGTTAAATATGGGAGAATTTTAGTGAAAGGAATATCACAAATAAACGTAAGTCTAAGATTAATAAATGATCAATCAATAAACATTTTCACATTAAAGTAAAGTAAAAGGAAGTTTATCAGTGCTGAACTTTTTAGAAAAAAAAATATAACAGTGTAAAAATAAACAATAAATATTTCTTTGACCAGAACGCTGAATCCCCTCTCTTTTCTTTTCAATGTTGTAATAACATCATTTCTACTTTAATTTTTCTTCCCCTCCAAACTTTCCCATAGACCTCTCCTTACTCTCTTTTAAGTTTATAGTCTGTTTCTCATTATTGATCTTTGCATTTTTACATACCTATCTATTTATAAATATGATTTGCAAAGTCTTCATGTTATTTGTTTGTATGATTTCAGGGCTAAGCATTGGTTATTAGGTAACCAGTTGGTGTGTTACCCTCTAGGGAAGACTATTTCTCCTTCTTTCAGCATTCCGTAGTTGTCTAAATTTTATTTTAGAAGTATCAGTTACACTTCCTGTTTCATTTCACCTGCTCTTTAAAATAATACAGACACAAAATTTAGCATGAGACTAGATTGAGGAAGAGGACTGGGTTCTGAAATTCCACCCATAAAATAAAATCTCTCAAACTCAGTATGCCACAGGAGGGCAAAACTCCAAAGGGAAATTATGATAATATTTTAGGATGGAGAAGAACAAGTAGGAATCCCTGGGAACATATCAGCTAAGATGACCCTTAAAGTTTCTGCCTATCTGTGGAATACAATCCCCTAACTGGGCAGCCTTGTCTGGCCTCAGTGGGAGAGGATAGGCTTATCTCCGCAGAGATTTGATGTGTCAAGATGGGGATATAGTCAGGGGGCTCCCACCCTGTCAGAGGGGAATCGAACAGGGGAAGACCTGGAAGGCAGGCCAATGATCAGGAGGTAAAGTGAATAAAATAATAAAAAGAAAAAAAACACCCTTCACCATAAAAGAGATTATCCTAGAAAATCCATATAACATAAAATAAATATGTAAAATGTGTATTTAGAAAAACATTCAATAAGATAAAGATAAGCACAGAGCCCAAGATGGGTTCTATATTCATTGTATTTCTTAATACTGTAACAAAAACCCAACAAACTCAACTAAAGGAGGGAATATTTATTTTGGCATATAGTATCAGCTTTTTAAAAAATTCATTGTTTTGTGAAGAAGGACTGATGGTGGAAACAGCTTAGTTTGAATTAGTAGGAACATGAGGCTGTCAAGAGGCAGATAGAGCAAACTCATAAACATGATTCAACCTTCCCTTTAAAAGTCTGACTTCCACTGGCCCATCTTTACTAGTAAGGAATCATAATGTAATTTTCACAAGTTCCCCAAGCAACACCACTGGCTTTGGGCTGGTGTCCAAATATATAAGCCTGTGGGAACATTTGATGTGTGAACCATCAAAATTTTATGTACAGCTTTAAGGTGTCACAGAACAGATGAGGAACCCAAGTTTCATGATGTGAGCGAAAGGTTCAGAATCGTTCAGAAAAATGGCCTGTCTTGCAAACCTTTCCCTCTTTCATTAATGAAAAACACCATTTAGAAAAAGTTGGTTTTTTTTTTAAAATTTATTTATATATTTATTTATTCATTTATTTTTTTATTTTACATTTCAGATTTTAGTACCCTAGCCCCGGGTCCACCCTCCTACTGTTCTACATCCCATTCCTCTTCTCCAAACTCCTGTCTCCAAAAGGACGTCCCCACCATCCATGCCCACCCAATCAGACCGCTAAACTCCCTGGGGCCACCAGTCTCTTGAAGGTTGAACATCTTCTCTGATTGAACCCAGACCTGGCAGTCCTCTGCTGTATATGTGTTGGGGGCCTCATATCAGCTGGTGTATGTTTTCTAGTTGGTGGTCCAGTGTTTGAGAGAACTCGGGAGTCCAATGTTAATTGAAACTCCTGTTCCTGCTATAGGGTCGCCCTCTTCCTCAGCTTCTTCTAGCCTTTCCCTAGTTAAACCACAGGGATCAGCAGTTTCTGTCCATTGGTTGGGTGCAAAAACTGCATCTGACTCTTTAGCTGCCTATTGGGTCTTCCGGAGGGCAGTCATGATAGGTCCCTTTTTGTGAGCGCTACATAGCCTCAGAAATAGTGTCAGACCTTCGGACCTCCCCTTAACCGTAACTCAAGTATATTAAAAAGATGACGACTACTTTGTGAGCAATTACAAGGGAAGCTCTTTGGTCCAGTGGTGTTGATATGAGCTTCAGAGGACTGATGGGTATGGGAATTTTTGTTGACAACCTAAATTTTAAGGACTTTGCATCTTGTATGATAAAGGAAAGACAGAAAGATGTCCCCATGCAAAAGAGTAATGTAAAACAAACTGTAACTTGGCAAGTCCTAAAGATTTCAGATTGCTTCTAAGGCTGACACATTTTACACACACACACACACACACACACACACACACACACACACACACACACACACCATTCTGAGCTATTCTGGTTACTCCTCTCTCTTCCACTTCTGGTGTCAAGCCCATGAAAGAACAGTTAAGTAACTTTTTGGAATTTGGAGTGTGCGGTCAATGGAAACCACTGTTTTAAATTCCCTGGAAACATGGGTCATGGATGCTATATTTAAATATGTTTCAGAGTCATCAGGTGGCTGAATTTTTCCATCAATATTTTCACCTTGGTTTGAGTAATTCACATACACACCCCTTAATCTTTCCAACTCTATCCAAGCAAATGCACCACAACCCACATCACTCTGATGCACAACACTGTGATGATGTCAGAAGCCTGTGGGGTCTTTAATTTGTTTTTTATTTTCCTGAGTGAGAAAGGGAGAATTTTCCACTAGGGTTGAATAATAACAAGTAAGGGGAAAAACGACCCTGCCAGACACAGTCACTGAGTCTCTCAGCCTTGACAGTGTAGATTGAGTTGCAGTTCTTAAATTATCACTGGAGCTTGAGTGAGGCCCCAAGGGCAGGCTTGTAGCTTGAGGACTTGACAAGATATTGGAGGTAAGACCCAACATGTGACTGCCACTGATTTCTAGCATGTTGTGTTTCCTCTGAGAGCTAAAGATAGACTTTCTTATCCTTTGCAAAGCATCCAACTAATATCATTTGTCTCCAAGGGGTGGAACCATCAGATAAGGACTCTTGTCCCGGTTCAGACAGCAAAAGAATGTAGATAGGCATGATGACCAAACACAGTTTCAGGAGACAAGGGTTTGGGGGCCACACATCATGTTATCGTTTGTCACCATAGAAGAAAGTGAGCAAGCTGTTCTCCAATTCATGAGTTTTTAAGGCTCTGTTTACAGATCAACTGCCAAATCAGATTTATTTTAGGTCCTATCAGTTCACATTGGTAGAAACTACTATAATGTCCTAGCTTCTACCCTGGATTTAATGATAGCCTGCTGGTGGCCTCAAATACTCCCTCTAGCTGTTCTCATATACAAGATAATTGAAGCATGGGATTCCTTTTGTATCCATGTCTCTCTTACCAAGGAAACATTGTGCAGAGGAAGACCTGATAATTTTGTACAGGATTAAAAAAACATGTGCCCTGTAAAAACAACAACAAAGCAAAGCAAAGCAACAACAAAACAATAACAAAACAACTGTTTTCAGAAATACTGAAGAGTGGCTCTTCTCTGTAAATTTCAGTTGTGCAAAAGTAGCTAAAGGGGATAATTGTTTGTCTCTATCTTCTACATAGGTCCAAGCCACAGTCCACGAACAGTTCTGGCATATTGGAAAGTTATTTCTATCTCTTCTCTGTCACCAGCCACTTGTAGGAAACAAACAGCCAAACCATAAAATGTAGTCATACTTATTTTATGATTTTTGTGATTATTTTAATATAAAATTTTATAGCACACTGATTTTAAAGTATTTATGGCAAATATATATATATATATTCATATATAGTTAACATTTTGTGTTGATTATTTAACTATTTATAGTTCTAGAGAGTTAATCTAAAGCTTTGTTCTTGCTAGACAATTTTTTTTCTGATTGAGATATATCCATAGTGCAAAAAGCTGTCAATCACTAATGTACACTATTTTAAACATTTGTAGATAAGTTTATATTCCTGAATATCTCCATGGTTATTAATATCATAAACTATTCTTTACTATCAATGTGGGATTGTTGGGGGGAAAGGTAATTCCATTTTTCCTTTCTGCTTCCTTTTTTTCAAAACTAATTATTTTTGTACACAATATATTCCAATCTCAGTTTCCCTACCTTTCACTACATCAAACATCCCTCCCTTCATCTCCCTTCTGTCCCACATCTACTTCTCCTCCATTTCCCTTCAGAAAAAAGCAAGCATGAAGAATTTTTATTTTTTTTCATAGTGTTGTACCAATTTCTAATGTCTCCAAAGGGTGCTGTTTTGTTTAAATCCTTGCATAAATATTTGTTTTTTAATCTTAATTGTTGCCCTTCCAACAGTTCTCAGGTAGTTCTCATGGCTTTGATATTCATTTTCCTGATCTAGGTAATCTTGGGCACAGTAATTCCCATTCAAAATAAACCTGAGAATTTTTTTCTAATTTGGTAACATGCATTTGGGTCTTGATAAGAGATTTAATTGGGTCTATAGATTGCTTGGGATTTTTTTACATTTTAATAATTTTGACTTTTGAATTTACAATAACAGGGTGTCTTCACATTGATTTATACATTTGTAGAGTATCTTTTGCCAGTATTTGAGTTTTTTGATGTACAACTCTGTAATGTCCTTGATAAATTTATTCCAAAATATTTTATTCTTTACAATATTAGTATAAATGGATCAACTTAATTTCTTTTTCAGGTAGGCCAAATATAATTGATCATATTAAGGTTTTATACCAAACACCTTTATTGAATACACTTAAATTCCTAAGGGAATATTTATTTAATTTGTGTAGAGTTAAAAGCCAGGCCATGCCATCTGCAAACACAAGCAATTTGCCTTTTTCTTGTATCATGTGTCTGTTCAGTGAGGAACTTGGGGTAGCATATTGTGCACATTATTGGAAGACCAATGTTTTTGGTTGTTTGTTTTTGTTGTTTATTTCCATCCTTCATTTAAAAAAAATAAGACAAACAAAAACTTGAACAATTTTAAATGTGTCTTCATCTGAGTTAATTTCGACCAATTGAATCTGTTGTTGATGTTTCACACTGATGGTTTCACTAAGTAATTGTAGTCTCCACTTCCAGAGTCTGTATTTAGGACTTCCTTCCTTCCTTCCTTCCTTCCTTCCTTCCTTCCTTCCTTCCTTC
>JADRCD010204765.1:19708-45941 GCA_019843815.1 Montemys delectorum | reverse complement strand
AAAAAAAAAAAACAAAGAAAGCCTTCACACTATCACATGAACCTCAGCAGAAGTGAGTAAGTGTATGTCTGGGAGAGTGCAGCACAGAATGGTACAAACCTATGGTAAACAGCCAAAAGAGTTGGTGGTCTCATGCTACAAACACCCATCAGTAAAGTAAAAGGTTTTGCAGGAGTTTAACAGAAGACAGAGTCATGGCCCAGAGAGCTCTCTTGGAAGTATACTTGTCTGGAAGGCTGTGTGCACATGTTCCAGGCTAGATATACTCAGGGTTGTAACCATCCTTCTTGCCATAGAGAGACCTGACAGTAAAGTCAAGCTTGAGATGTTGGTCACCCAGGAACAAAAGAATAAACTCTAGTGAGTCAAGGGAACACTAGGGAAGCTCAAAAAAAAAAAAAAAAACAATGAAACAAACAAAAAACTAATTTTTAAAGGTACTAAGGCCTATATAGATGTTCATGGCTATGCCCTTTCAGGAGTGAGCAGAGATTCACCCTCTGGACTTCTGGATCTAAGGGGAAAATGCTGGTAACACAGTGAAATGCTGAAACAAGGAAGGAAATCCTAAGCCATACACATGCTGTGGTAGAGGATGAATATCATATAGACAAATGTAGTCATGCTCAACTGTCAAAAATTATGAAGTCCAAAAGGGATTCCCAAAATGACAGCCAATAAACCAAAGTAATAATCTAAGCAGGGATGCAAGAAGCTACACAACACAGGAGAAGTAGGTTCAAAATTAATCTAGTCATATAAGTAAACAAAAATAAAACAAATAAATGAGAAAAACAAGCATAAAAGCTGCAAAAATAGAGATAAGTTCACAATCTAAAGTGTCTATTTTGAACAGCAACAACAACAAAAAAAAAATGAGATGTACAGCTAAATAGAGAATAGCTCCCATGAGAAAATAAATGTTGAGTTATCTGGTTCTTCCTTCTTTCTTTCATCCTTATTTTCATCCTTATTTCCTTCCTCCCTTCCTCCCTCCCTTAATTCCTTCCTTCCATTGACCCTTCCTTTCTTCCATCCTTCATTTTTATCTTCCTTTTTCTTACCTTCTTTTATTTCTTTTTTCAGCAACTAGATATTTTGAATATGGTGGCAAAAATCATCTTAAAAGAGGGTGGTAAAGCAGTATCAAAATGTAAGTGAAAACGTCAACACTAGTCAGAACAGAATTTAGTTGACAGCACATCCAGGAGATATGAAGGTAGATAAATAGCAGTTGCAGATTTAAGACCCAGTGAACAAAAACAAGAGGCAGGAACAGAGACTCTCATTGTGAATAACCAGGGCACAGTGTCAGAAGCTTATGTGGGACAAATAGAAGAGGGGACAAATAAATAATGACTGAAATGTTCTAAAAAGATGATGTCAGAATGAATCAACACATGGAAAAGCTAACATATCTCCAATTCAGAATGTTTATTTTAAATTTCAAGTGATCCCAACTTATGTGCCTCAAAGCAAAACTGTGAAAAGTCCAAGATGAAAGGAAAGTGTTTGAAGCAGCAGTACTCAAATGTGAGACTCTATGGCTAAGACTCTGCTGGAAGATTCATCCACATGATCCACCATGCATGCAGAAACTACACTGAGGACAGGATTTGAATCTACATAGGCCTCATGGAAGACAGGAAGGCCAGAGTTACTCTGAGTAGTGAGCAGAACAAAGGCTATCATATTAGTTACTTTTCTCTTGCTCTGATCAAACACCATAACCAAAGCAATTAATAAAAGGAAAAGTTTGTTTGGGTTGATGATTCCAGATGGAGAAGAGTCCATTATAGCAGCACGTAATAATCATGATAGTAGGAACAGAGCAGAGAAATTACATTTTCAAAAATAATCATGAACAAGAGAAAGCAAATTGGAATTGGGCAAGACAAAAAAAAAAAAAAAAAAGCCTATCCCTAGTGATGCACTTTTTCTGTCAAGGCTGCACAACCTATGTCTCTCCAATGCTTGAGACTATAGAGGAAATTTCTCATTGAAACTACCACATTCCAGTTCTTGGTCCCCATAATATTTTGGCCATATCATAATGCCAAATATATTTAGTCTAACTTCAAAGTCTTTGTAGTCTTTTTATCCAACACTGTCTCTTCTGTGACTCTAGGCAATCTCTTAATTGTAAAACCCTATAACATTAAAAAGCAAATTACACAGTTCCAACATATAATGACATTAAAAATACACATTACAAGGGTTGGAATGATGGCTCAGAAGTTAAGAGCATTATCTGCTCTTCCAGAGGTCCTGAGTTCAATTCCTGGTAACCACTCACACACATTATTTATGCATATGTGTATGTAATGTGTATATATACATATATATATACATATATATATACATATATATATATATTATATTACATAGGCCATTAAGAAGAAGCCTCAAGCTCATTACTGAAATAAAGGGGAGAATGCATTAATTATAAGTCTCTAATGTGTGTAAAATATTTCTTAGGCAAATGGATAGGACTAGAAAATATCATGCTGAGTGAGGTAACCCAGTCACAAAAGAACACACATGGTATGCCTCACTGATAAGTGGAAATTAGCCCCAAAACTCAGAATACCCAACATATAATTCACAGACCACATGAAGCCTAAGAAGAAGGAAGACCAAAGTATGGATGTTTCAGTCCTTCTTAGAAGGGGGAACGAAATACTCAACGGAGGAAATATGGAGACAAATCATGGAACAGAGACAGAAAGAAAGACCATTCAGAGATTGTCACACCTGGGGACCCATCCCATATACAGACACCAAACCCAGACACTTATATTGCAGATGCCAAGAAGTGCTTGCTGACAGGAGCCAGATATAGCTGTCTCCTGAGAGGCTGTGCCAGAGCTTGACAAATACAGAGGCAGATGCTTGCTGCCAATCATTGGACTGAGCACAGGGTCCCCAATGGAGGAGCCAGAGAAAGGACTCGGGGAGCTGAAGAGGTTTGCAACCCATAGGATGAACAACAATATCAACCAGCCAAACCCCCCAGAGCTCTCATGGACTAAACCACCAATCAATGAGTACACATGGAGTGACCTATGGCTCCAGCTGCATATGTAGCAGAGGATGGCCTTGTAGATCATCAATGGGAGGAGAGGCCCATGGTCCTGTGAAGGTTCGATGACCCACAGTGTAGGGGAATGTCAAGGTGGGGATGTGGGAGTGGGTGGGTGGGGAAGCACCTCTTAGAAGCAGGGAGAGGGGATGGAATTGGGGTTCTGGAGAGGAAACTAGGAAAGGTGATAACATTTGAAATATAAATCAATAAAATATCCAATAGAAGAAAACATCTGAAGGCATTTTATCTTCCCAAGAAGTAACTGAGCACAAAGGTTGCTAATATATATATATATATATCCATATATCTCCAATCCAAAAAGGAAAAAATAGGAGCATAGGGGAAATTTAATGAACCAAAGCAAGAACAGAACCCAGGAGATCAAAGAACATCTCTTATAGCTCTGTCTTCTACAACTGGTACTTTAATTTCAAAAAACCTAGATGGCCCCACCCTTCGAGCTTTGTAGCCTGCAATACCATTTCTCTCTCAGGAGAGATCTGTTCCCACTATGCAGCTCTCCTTGCTAGATATCTCATCTAAATATTCTCTCTGCTGAATCCCAGGTTTTATTTACACAGCTTTGCACAGATTTTCCACCACCTCTTGCCTTATCAAGCATGCATGAAGATAGTCCCCTGTCATGTACCGTCTGGCTTCAATGACTCTCTGAAATCCTGGAGGCAGAATTTGTGACCCTTTTCACTTGCATCATTCATACCTGTAAAGATAGCTCCACATGGACAATACTGTTAAGTCCTGTCACCAGCTTGGGATGGCTGCTGGACCCCAAGAGTCACATTAGCAGCACCCTTTTTGCTCAGTTACTTCTTGGGAACATAAAATTCCTTCAGATCTCTTCCACACATTGAAGATTACACTGAAAGCCTCTCTATTTTAGTGATGAGCAGGAGGATTCTTCTTAATGGCATATGCCTCCTTATCTCCTTTAGCACAAGCCATGGCTGCACCATTAAGTTTCCTTGTGCTCTTTTTTCTCTATAAACTGCACACTTTGTATTTTTTGTTATCCACTTCCTTGGTTTAATGTTTCTGCCTGCACAATAGTGATTCGTAATAACAACACCACACATTCAATATTATGTTGCCTTAAAATTGCCTCTGCCAAAGGAATTAATTACTTTCTAATTTAGTTTCAGCCAAGCTCTTAGAGCAAGTGTAGAAGACAACAAGTTCTTTACCAAGGTATTACAGAAATGGTCTCTTGCCTAGTTGATATTATCATTCTGCTGAACTAGACCTGCAGAGTCAGCATTTCTCCCAGCACTGTCTTCCAGAATCCTATAAGGAAATACAACACATTCTGCTTTTAATGCAAGAATGAACAAGTGAAATAGAATAATGACAATTTATGGGTAGAGAAAATTGTATCTTAGACATATGTCTGATAAAGTGTGTCACTTGGTGCAATGGCTATTCCTGATTGTCAACTTGACTATATCTGAAATGAACTACAATCCAGAATTAGAGGGCTCACCTGTGGCCATAATCTGGAGGCTGAGAGATACAAGTTTCCGACCTGAATCTTGGCATGGAGATCTTGAGGCATAGTGGTTATGAATCCCAGAGGATTAAGATAGGAAGATCTATGAGTTCAAGATCATTTGGGATTAAAGGTGTGGTAGCATAGTGGCTATGAATCCTAGAAGATTAAGATTGGAAGATCTATGAGTTCAAGCAAGATCATGTGGGATTAAAGGTGTGGTAGCACACACATTTAATCTGGGCCACATCTTTTGCTGGAGATCTATATATGGACATTGGAAGAAGGAAGGCTCTCTCTTCTTCATCTGCTTGCCTTGTGGGACTGAGCAACTGCTGGATCCTTGGACTTCCATTCACAGCTGCTGCTGACCATTGTTGGGAGTTGATTGTTGGGAGTTGGACTACAGATTGTAAATCATCAATAAATTCCTTCATTACATAGAGACTACCATAAGTTCTGTGACTCTAGAGAATCCTGACTAATACAGCCTATTTCACTGATGAGGAAAATGCTCCCAGAAAGGCATTGGTCTATGTTCTAAGGGAAGAAATGAAATTCACCATCAGTTATGAAAAGCAAGCCAATAGAGAACATCTCTCCATGGCCTCTACATCAGCTCCTGCTTCCTGACCTGCTTGAGTTCCAGTCCTGACTTCCTCTGGTGATCAACAGCATGTGGAAGTAAGCTAAGTAAACCCTTTCCTCCCCAACTTGCTTCTTGGTCATGATGTTTGTGCAGGAATAGAAACCCTGACTAAGACACTTGGCATTCCAAGTATAATATGACACAAGGACCTTCTTTTTTTAATCCTTCTCTTTTGTGTCTCACCTAGTACAAGTTACTAGTGCTGTGATGAAATGCCAAGACCAAAACCAACTTGGGGAAGAGTTATACTTATACTTCCACACCATTGCTCATCATCATCAAAGTCAGGATAAAAACTTAGACAGGGCAGGAACAAGGAAGCAGGAGCTGATGCAGAGGCCATAATTAGGGGTGCTTCTTACCGGCTTGTTTCTTAGGGCTTGCTCAGCCTTCTTTCTTATAGAACCCAGGATCACCATTCCAGAAATAGCACTGCCCACAATGGGCTCTGCTCTCCCCCAACAATCACTAATTAAGAAAATGTTTTACAGGCTTGCCTATAGCCTGATCTTATAGTGGCAGTTTCACAACTGAGGATCCCTGCTTTTAGGTGACTTTAATCCATGTCAAGTTGACATAAAAGTAGCCAGGATCATGTCTTGTGTGCTTTTTGTATGGATAGATTTCTCTTTCCCTAGATTATGCTTCTCCCAGAAGTAATACTTTATCAAATAAAAAACCCAGTGCCAAGTCTGAGATATTTTCCCTTGAGTTATTGGTCTAAGGAATTACAATAAACCCCTGAACAATACAGGCTATGGCCATGTATCTTGGTTGCACACCAGAAGTTGATAGGAAGACCCCATTTCTAACAATACCACCCACTTTGGTCAGAGGGGAGAAATCAAGTGAGTAGAGACAAGGAAGTTTACTTTCTACTGGCTATGTGGCAGGGTCATCAACAGTCTTATTCAGTACGGAATTCTGTATTCTACAAAAAGACTGACATGAGACTTTATTCCTGGGTACAAAACTAAAACAACCTCTCTCTGATTTGGGTTAAGGTCTACTTAACATGTGGAAAACACATGCATGATATCATGAACCTGACAAAGGATCTAGGGTTGAAGAGCTCGGTGATCCCAGTGATTAACCTACTGCTTTTATTCTGCTAAATGAACTTGGTATCAAATTATCTTCTAAGTTCCTATATTTATATTGGTTGATTAGGACAAGTCTCAATGCTCCTAAAGAAAAGTTTATTTGTGCAGTTGGTAGTTAAGTGTTAATGCAGAAATTCACAACTGGTTAAAAAGCAGAGAAAAGGTGTCAGTGCAGTGCCCAGCCAAAAAATGGTTAAGCAGTATCACCCCTCGAATGACTCAGGATCCATCATAGACGAGGAAGAGTCTAAGAGCCAGCGACACTAAAGGACAAAGGTGAGACAGTATCTCCTGTATATGCCATGAACACTACACTCATGCACACACAGTATCTGTGGTTGCCTGCACAGGGCTTGTGTAGGATTAAACCAGTCAAAATTACAGCATAGAAGGGAAAGGATGCACAAGCCTCCAATCGAATAAACTCTAAAGGTAGTTGATGGCTGCTAGGGGAGGAAGAGTCAAGTTTTATTTATGGTGTAGCCAGCCATACCCCATTTCCACTATAATTCCCCCTAGGACTATATGAGAAGCACAAATTAGATTCAATATGTTATTTTAAAGAGATAAAGGGAATAAAGGGATTTTTTAGAGGTTAGTAATAGATCTCAAAAGAGGCAAGTGGAGGTGCTGAGTGACGGTATGATCAAAATATATTGTATGAAATTATAAAAATCATTAAAATTATATTTAAAATAGGCCATGAACCTGAATTAGAGTTTATCTAAAGGAACATAAAACAGCCAACAAGTAAATAAAAAGATATAAAGTATTGTTCATACTAGCAAAGTGAAAATTTTTATACCTACTATGTACATGTACCCTATATCCATTGATATTAGCCAAAACATTGGAAGATAGGAAATACTACCAAAAATGTAGAAAAACAAAGTCATAAGGTATATTTTTGTAGCCATCATGATTAACAATGCAAGTTTCTAAAGAAATCAAAATTAGAGTTTTCATGTTAACCAGAATCTCACCCTCAATATATATGTAAAGTCTTCACTATGCCCAGCATCCAAGCTCTGTATAGAACATGCCTGACCCTTCTCCAACCTACAGGACTATCACATACCATATTTCAACTTCTCTGCAGTTGCTAGATCCTATACATCTTGTACCATTGTCTAGCCTTGTGAATTTTCTTGATTCTTGTCTCTGTGTATCCTCCCTAAGCCCAAGACATAAACCCAAACTCCAGGTTTAGACGAGGCTGCACATCCTGCATGACAGCCCAGCTCCCTGTTTCCTCATGAATTCATTTCTCTTACGCCATGTGTAATCTTTAGGCCTAACCAGGTCCACACAGCTGATGTTCTACCCCGATCTATCAGGCAAAAAATTAACCAAATAATCCACATGCTTATATTTCATAACAAAATACAAATAAAATAAAAGATCAAGGCAGTATACATATCCCCCATTAAGTCAACCAATTCTATAGAAATGTTTATCAGTGAGTATTATATAGATGGGCCCTAGGACAAAACACAAATAAAATAAAATAAAATAAAATAAAATAAAATAAAGTTCATCAACCGCTTCAAGGATATTTTATGAAACACAAAGAAACAGATCAAAGAACTTAAAGAGAAAGGAGCATCCGAGTGATAAGCAAAAAAGATATAAACAACAGGCTAATGGAAAATCATGAGAAAAGCAAGTATTTGAAATCTAAGTTTGGTAAAGAAATAGAAACATGGGAAGAGAAATAAAGCTGTAAGTAAGAGGAAATTGAAAAGCTCAATAGTTCAACTAAAAAATACAAGATACTACTTTATAAATAAATTGAATCAAACAAATAATAGAATATTAGGCTATGATGTTTTGAGTAAGAATGGTCCCACAGAGTCATAGATTTAAATGCTTAGTCACCAGTAAGTGACACGATTAGGAGGGATGGGCTTGTTGGAGGAAGTGTGTCATTATGGGTGGGTTCTGAAGTTTCAGATATTCAAGTCAGTCCTACTGTCTCTCTTTATGCTGTCTGCTGATCTAGATGTAGACCTCGGAACTATCTCTCAAGTACCATGTCTGTCTGCATGACACCTTTCTTCCATCAAGATGATTACAGAGTAAACCTTTGAAAAGTAAGCCAGCCCTAATTAAATGCTTTTCTTTCTAAGAGTTGCTGTGATCATGGTGTCTCTTCACAGCAATAGAAACCATAACAGGTCTTGAACATAAAATAGAGAAACTAGACCAAACAAGCAAAGGTAGACTTGTTTGTTTGTTTGTCATCCTATTCGTACTCCTGCGGAAAACATCATGACCAAGAAGCAAGATGGGGAGAAAAGGATTTATTCAGCTTACACTTCCACATTGCTGTTCATCATCAAAGGAAGTCAGGACAGGAACTCAAGCAGGCCAGGAAGCAAGAGCTAAGGCAGAGGCCATGGAGGAATGTTACTAACTGGCTTACTTCCCCTGCCTTGCTCAGCTTACTTTCCTATAGAACCCAGGACTTGTGCCATCCCAGGGATGGCACTGCCCAATAGGTTTTCCCACCCTTGATCATGAACTGATAAAATGTCTTACAGCTGGATCTCATGGAGGCATTTCCTCAAGGGAGGCTCCTTTCTCTGTGATAACTCCAACTTGTGTCAAAGTCACACTCAAAACCAGCCAGTACATTTGTTTAATGCAGGAAAGAAACACAAAGAAAATGTGGTATACCAGAAAAAAGTCTTCAAGTTTTGATGAGAGAGAAGAATCCTGGTGACATTGATATTCATAGATTCTTCTTGAATCTATTGCATTCAAGAAAATAATAGAAGAAAATCTCCACAAACTAAGGAAAGATGCACACATACAGATATAACAAGCACACAGAACAGCAAAAGGACAAGATCAGAAAAGCAACTCTCCCCAGCATATCATACCTAAAACACAAAGTATACAGAACAAGGAAAATGTACTCAAAGCATCCTGAGACATAACACACAAAGGAAAATCCACCAGAACTACAGATAATTTCTCAAAGAGAACTTTGAAAGACAAAGAAGCCTGGAGCAAAGCATTTGAGTTCTAAAAGACTCAGTGCCAACATACTACTAACATGCACTAACATATACATCAAAACTATCTGGTACATGAGAAAGAAAAATAAAAACATTCCATGATATATAGCCTAAAAAGTGTATATCCAACAAATCACACCTAGAGAAAAATTCATATAGCTTTAATTTCTCTCTTAACTTGTCTTGACTCATTGTTTTATTCTGTAGAATTGTTTAATTTTCATGTGTTTATAAACAATCTGTTGATTTTGTTTTCAATAAAAGGAGAAAAAGAAAATACAGGAAGAAATATTCAATATGTAAGAGGGAAATTCACATAGCCATAGGACTAGAGAAAGAAAACAAAAGAAAAAGTTGAAATCACTGAAGTACACATGTCCTGAGAACCAAACCACTACAACAAAAAATCAAAATGACTATAAATGGACACACAACTTTTGATAATGATTTTAAATAGTAAGAGCCTGAATTCTCTAATCAAATGACATGGTGAATGGGCCAAGGAACAGAAGCAATATATTTGTTGTCTCCAAGGAACAAATCTCAACTTTAAATCTAGGTGGCACTTTAGAATAAAAAGGTGTTAAAAATAAGTACTCCAGCCAGGCAGCTGTGGTGGCACACGCCTTTAATCCCAGCACTTGGGAGGCAGAGGCAGACAGATTTCTGAGTTCTAGGCCCTCCTGGTCTACAGAGTGAGTTACAGGACAGCCAGGGCTACACAGAGAAACACTGTCTCAAAAAACCAAAAAACAAACAAAAAAACCCAAAAAACAAAAAACAAAAAACAAAAACAAAATCAAAAAACCTATGCCAATCAACTGAGACCAGGAAGCAAGCAAATATTGTTATTTTAATATCTGGCTAAATAGTCTTCAAACTAGGACTAATTAGAAGAGATAAACAATACTTGAAGGAACAATTAACTAGGAATATATCAATACCTTAGAGATATGTACACAAACTGTGCTGTATCCAATTTCATAAAAAGTATCAAGTTGGAGTTAAAGACATATCAATAGTAGGTGACTTCTGTACCCTGCTTTCTCCAATAGATAGGTCATCTGGACAAAAGATAAACAGAGAAACATTAGAATGGTATGACCAGTGGATTAACATCAAAGAATATGCATACTACTTTTTATTCCATTGAAACCTCTGTAAAATGAACCACTAAATCCTTAATAAGTGTAGAACAATTGAAATAATTCTATGTATTCTATCTGATCATAAAGCAAATATTTATAGACCCAGCCACACCACCCACATTAATCAAAGAAGTGATCGACTATGTACATAGACCCATAACAAATGAGACTATTGAAATGGCAATAAAAAATATTCTAACTAAAAGTAAAATAGGTTCCACAGAATCAAAGCAGAATTCTACCAGAATTTCATAGGTCTATAGCCATCTCTTCTTAAATTACTCAAAAATATAGAAACAAACAAAAGGAACATTCTATGAATCCAGTATCACTCTACTATCTAACCTTGTAAAAACACAAGTAAAGAGACCTACAGGCCGACGAGCACAGCCTCAACAGTCCTTGAGTGTTTCCCTGAAAAACCAAGCACAGACATACATGAAAATATTATCCATATGACAAAGGTGTCTTTATCTTGGAGATTCGGGAATGCTTTAATATGCATTAAATGTGCATAAGGGCAAAACTCTCATGATCATCTTCATACATGTAGAAAAAGCCTTTGATAAAACCTACCATAACTTCATCATCATCATGGTTAAAGTCCTAGAAACAGTAATAGTAGAGAGAACATACCTCAGAATAACAAACTATATGTGTGCTTGTGTGTGTGTGTGTGTGTGTGTGTGTGTGTGTGTGTGTGTGTGTGTGAAAACCATACCCAATGCTACCCTAAAGGTCCTACCTCATCTATCAATTAACCAAAAATAAGGACTCACAAAATGAAATAAACAAGCTTGTATGCTGTGTGTCAAATATATGTGTAACACAAAGAAAATATAATCTTTAAAATTAGAGAGCATAGGACGTAGAAAGCAACAGTTTCAAAATAAAATTCAGACCATAAACAATCAAGCTAGACTAAAACAGATCTTTTGATATATACAGCAAATGTAATAAATAATGTTACACTTGTATACAAAATGACATATTAACTGTGCCAACAGAAACCATGATAACTCTGAAGAGAGAAAGAATCAAATAAAGAGAAGTTTTTCACACCAGTGTGCTCTAAGACTGGTTAAAAACATAACATGTGTACACCTAAATAAAATTTGAATACAATAAAAGCTCTGTGATTATTATTACAGAAAATAAGGAAATAAATAATTGTAAACTTCAAATAATGTTGGTACCCATGAATATTAACCACTGACAATGAGGAGAGCTTCAAAGGGTTCAATAAAATGAAAGGATAGAAAACTTCTTTCAGAGTTCAAGGAGCAGGATACAATATTAAAAGTGCTGCCTAAGGCAGATATGTCAATACATTTGCTGCATACTTCACACTAAATACCTTATTTTCATTCAGAGAAAAGGAGCCTTCATTCTGGGCCAGCCGGGAGCTAATTGGGTAGCTCCAAAATCTCCATTAAATATTTCCATGTCAAAAGGTTAGTAATAAACATAAACATAGAAATCTATGGGATAAACTTAATGAAGGATTAATGAAAAATATAACATCAAATACTTATTAGAAAAGAGAAATGAAAGTAAGTTTTTTAAAATGTCAACTAAATTGTTGGAAAAAGGAAGAAGCACAGAGTAAGAAATACAAAATAAAATAATGAGTTATGTAACAGAAAACTAATATTTTGAAATCCTTTTTAAAAATCTTTAAAATATTTTGGTAATATGTCCAATTAAGACAAAGAGGTAGAAAATAAAACACCATAGTTAGAGTATGGCTAGAGCAGGATGTGCATGAAACCACAGGAAAGCTTAAAACTAAGAGGCAGCAGCTGAATGAAACTGAAGATGCTCAATTCCATAATTACTTAGGAAGTTTATACATATCAACTTTGAATTTTCATTCGTTACTCTATTTTTTTTCTATTTTCTGTTAATACGTTGAAATCATGGCCAAGGTAATTGACAATTAAGTTTACCAAAGATAAATGTTTTCTTTCTTTTTTAAAGATATATTTATTTAATATATGTAAGTACATTGTAGCTGTCTTCGGACACCCCAGAAGACTGCATAATATCTCATTACAGATGGTTGTGAGCCACCTTGTGGTTGCTGGCATTTGAACTCAGGACCTTCAAAAGAACAGTCAGTGCTCTTAACTGCTGAGCTATATCTCCAGCACTTGTTTTTCTTGTTGTTGTTGTTTCTGGTTTTTGTTGTTGTTGTTGTTGTTGTTTTTCGAGACAGGGTTTTTCTGTATAGCCCTAGCTGTCCTGGAACTCCCTCTGTAGATCAGGCTGGCCTCAGACTCAGAAATCCACCTGACTCTGCCTCCCAAGTGCTGGGATTAAAGGCATGTGACACCACTGCCTGGCTTGTTTTGTTTTCTTAATCTTTGTGAGTCAACAACCTCTGCTGTGAAATTTGTACATCTGTTGGTATACATTGTATATAAGAATATACATGCATCTGGGCTGGTGCCCTGAGCAGACCTTGGGTGCAAATTCCACAGCCAGTCCCACAATACCCAGAGGAAGTTCCACTCCCAGGCACTCTAACAAGCCCAAGATCATAGGACCAGAGGTGAGGAGGACACAATATCTATCCCAACACCAGGAGTAACTGGGACCAGCAGGACCCAGGCACACAGAAACTCCACCAATCCAGTGACATGAGTTCCTTCTGGTCTGTCTGGGCCTGTGCCCTGAGCAGACCTGGGGCCCAAACTCTGTAGCCTGTCTCATAATGACCAGAGGAAGGTCTACTCCTAGGCAGTCTAACTGGGCCAGAATCACAGGATCACAGAATCACAAAAATCACAGGATCACAGAGACAGCTTGACTCTGAGGAGTTCTGACACAACCAGGATCACAGGAAGGACAGGCTCCAGTCACATATAGCCAGGGCAGGTAACACTAGAGACAACGAGATGGTGGAAGGAAATCCTAAGAACAAAAGCAACAGAATTCAAGGTTTCTTGGCATCATCAGAAAACAATTTTCCCACCATAGCAAATCCTTGACACACCTCACACAGGAAAAGCAAGATTTAGATATAAAATCACTTCTCATGGTGATGATAGAGGACTTTAAGAAGGACATAAATAACTCTCTGAAAGAAAAACAAGAGAACACAGGTAAACAGTTAGAAGCCTTTTAAAAAGGAAACACAAAAATTCCTTAAAGAAATACAGGAAAACTACAATCAAACAGGTGAAGGAAATGAACAAAACCACCCAGGATTTAAAAATGGAAATAGAAATAATAAAGAAATCACAAAGGGAAACAACCCTGGAGTTAGAAAACTATGGAAAGAGATCGCGAGTCATAGATGCAAGGATCACCAACAGAGTACGAGAGAATCTCAGGGGCAGAAGACACCATAGAAAACAATGACACGACAGTCAAAGAAAATGCAAAAAGCAAAAAGCTCCTAACCCAAAACATCCAGGAAATCCAGGACACAATGACAAGACCAAACCTAAGGATAATAGGTGTAGAAGAGAGTGAAGACTCCCAACTTAAAGGGCCAATAATATTTTCAACAAAATTATGGAAGAAAACTTCCCTAACCTAAAGAAAGAGATGCCCATGAACATACAAGAAGCCTACAGAACTCCAAATAGACTGGACCAGAAAAGAAATTCCTCCTGTCTCACAATAATCAAAACACCAAATGCACTAAACAAAGAATTTTAAAAGCAGTAATGGAAAAGGGTCAAGTAATATATGAAGACAGGCCTATCAGAATTATACCAGACTTCTCATCAGAGACTATGAAAGCTAGAAGATCCTGGATAGATGTCATACATACCCTAAGAGAACACAAAGGCCAGCCCAGGCTATTATACCCAGCAAAACTCTCAATTACCGAAGATGGAGAAACCAAGATATTCCATGACAAAACAAAATTTATACAATATCTTTCCACAAATCCAGCCCTACTAAGGATAATAGATGGAAAAAAACAACATAAGAAGCAAAACTATACCCTAGAAGAAGCAAGAAAGTAATCTTTCAACAAACCCACAAAAACATAATTCCACCTCTAACAACAAAAATAACAGGAAGTAACAATCACTTTTCCTTAATATCTCAATATTAAAATTAATATTATCAACATATCCTAATCATTTGAAATTCAAAAGTAAGAGGAATTAGAAATTTGTTGGCTGTCATCCAATGGTCTTTCTAATTTGGTAATTGAAGAAATATGTCCAATATTGTACAGTCCATATTTATTTTCTGCTTGCTTGTACATGACAGTGTCATGCTGTGTACCACATAATGGTCTTGAAATCATGCTTTTCCTATCTGAGCCTCTCTATTAGTAGGATTGTTTATTTGATATTTTTATACTATACTATGGTTTTCAGAACAGCTTACATATTTCAAAAGAATTTATACAGCCAAAAGAAACATAGACAATTAATTTGGGGGGTAGCTTGTAAGAGAACAACAAAGAGTGAGACTGAATGTTTTGCTTGATGTTTGTAACTATTTACCAAGTTTGAAGAAGAGGACTTTATAAGCTATTGTTTATTGTTTGTTTGTAAGTTATTGAGATGAATGCTTTTCAAAATCATCACAGCCAATGAACCAGATTCTTACCCTCACCTAATGGCTATGCCACCCTCCAAGCAGAACCATTTTTTATTGAAACAGTTGGTGAATGACTTCATGGATAGACTATCTTAATACACACACCATTTCTTAAATGAATGTAACCTGTTCTCTGTGGGCTGAGAATGAAGACAATCACTAAAGTCAAATGGCTTTGACCAAAGCAAGAAATCTGTATCCAAAAATCATGCCTACAATTCATTCCTTGGCTCAGCAGAACTGTCAACACTTAGCCTAGCTACTATGGAGGTAAAATCCTTTGGTGATGTGAGGATCATTGAAGTACAGCCTTATTACAATGAACTCCAGTGTCTAAAAATTGTTCTTATTTTGGGTTTATACCACAGTAAGAGCCAAGATTTTAAGTTCTACTAAAAACAAAACAAAACAAAACAAACAAAAGGTCTTTATTTATGTTCATTTAAAAAAACTAATAGTGATATATAATTTTAAAATATCATTCAGTTAATATGTTTGGAGTTGTTTAAAATTTATATTGAGTAAAACATAAATATTTTCAGTATTGCTGTAGACAAGCATCTATATAATACTGTTCAATTGACTGTTGTTTTATATCAAACTACTTTCATAATACTCATTTTTACTGTTACAATATTTTATAAATTTTAAAGAATATGACAAAAATACAAAAGGTATTGCAGGTATTGAAGGGAGGTCTCTGGGAAGAGTTTGGGCACAAAAGGGAAAGAATAATGTGATGTAATTCTATTTACTTAAAATATGTTTTTTAATGTTAACAAATTCAGATAAATTGAAATTATGTATATTTTCTCATCATAAATCAATAAAACTTAAATCATTAAAAACAAAACAAAACAAGTCAAAAAGAATATATGTATATGCATAGGAAGCTGTATGTCTATGTGGTCGGAGAACCTTTGGTATCATGTGTCAGTAGCTATCCACTTAGTCTTTTCAGGCAGGATTTTCCTAAGCAGGGTCTTTTCATGAATTAAGCTAGATGTCCAGTGAACAGCAGGGATCTGCTGATCTCTTCCCCCCCCAAGCACACTCCATTGTTCCAAGATGTTAGAAGTACACTCTTCAATTTTATGAGGTCCCATTTTTGCCGATTGTTGATCTTAGAGCATAAGCCATTGATGTTCTGTTCAGGAAATTTTTTCCTGTGCCTACAAGTTCAAGGCTCTTCTCAACTTTCTCTTCTATTAGTTTCTATTGGTTTTATATGGAGGTTCTTGATCCACTTGGATTTGAGATTTGTACAGGGAGATAAGAACTGATCAATTTCCATTCTTCTACATGTTGACCTCCAGTTAAACCAGCACCATTTGTTGAAAATGCTATCTTTTTTTCCCACTGGATGGTTTTAGTTCTTTTGGCAAAGATCAAGTGGCTATAGGTGTGTAGTTTTATTTCTGGGTCTTCAATTCTGTTCCATTGATCTACCTGTCTGTCTCTGTACCAATATCATGCAATTTTTAATCACAATTGCTCTGTAATACAGTTTGAGGTCAGAGATGGTGATTCCCCAAAAGTACTTTCATTGTTGAGAATAGTTTTCGCTATACTGATTTTTTTGTTGTTGTTGTTATTCTAAATGAATTTGTAAATTTCTCTAACTCTATGAAGAAGTGAATTGGAATTTTGATAGGTATTGCTTTGAATCTGTAGATTTCTTTCATCAAGATGATCATTTTTATTATATTAATCCTGCCAAATCCATGAGCATGGGAGATCTTTCCATCTTCTGAGATCTACTTTGATTTCTTTCTTCAGAGACTTGAAGTTCTTGTCATACAGATCTTTCACTTTCGTGGTTAGAGTCACACCATGTTGTTTTAAATTATTTGTGACTATTGTGAAGGGTATTGTTTCCTTAATTTCTTTCTCAGCCCATTTATCCTTTGAGAAGAGGAAGGCTACTGATTTGTTTTAGTTAATTTTCTATCCAGCCACTTTGCTGAAATTATCAGGTTTAGGAGTTCTCTGGTAGAATTTTTGGTGTCACATAAGTATATGATCATATCATCTTCAAATAGTGATATTTTGACTTCTTCTTTTCCAATTTGTATCCCTTTGACCTCTTTTTGTTATCTAATTGCTCTGGCTAATACCTTCAACAGAGGAATGGATACTGAAAATCTGCACAATGGAGTACTACTCAGCTATTAGAAACAATGAATTTATGAAATTCTTAAGCAAATGGATGGGACTAGAAAATGTCATCCTGAGTGAGGTAACCCAGTCACAAAAGAACACACACGGTATGCCTCACTGATAAGTGGAAATTAGCTCAAAAGCTCAGAATACCCAATATATAATTCACAGACCACATGAAACTCTATAAGAAGAAAGATCCAAGTATGGATGCTTCAGTGCTTCTTAGAAGGGGAACAAAATACTCAAGGGAGGAAATATGGAGAAAAATCATGGAACAGAGACAGAAAGAAAGGCCATTCAGAGATTGTCACACCTGGGGACCCACCCCATATACAGACACCAAACCCAGACACTTATATTGCAGATGCCAAGAAGTGCTTGCTGATGGGAGCCTGATATAGCTGTCTCCTGAGAGGCTGTGCCAGAGCCTGACAAGTACAGAGGCATATGCTTGCTGCCAACCCTTGGACTGAGCACAGAGTCCCCAAATGGAGGAGATAGAGAAAGGACTTAGGGAGCTGAAGAGGTTTGCAACCCGCAGGATGAACAACAATATCAACCAGCCAGAGCCCACCCCCCACCCCCACCCCAAGCCCCCAGGGACTAAACCACCAATCAATGAGTACACATGGAGTAACCCATGGTTCCAGTTGCATATGTAGGAGAGAATGGCCTTGTAGGCCATCAGTGGGAGGAGAGGCCTTTGGTACTGTGAAGGCTTGATACCCCAGTGTAGGGAAATCTCAAGGTGGAGAGGCAGGAGTGGGTGGGTAGTTAGGGAAGCATCCTCATAAAAGCAGGGGGATGGAGAATAGAATAGAAGTTTTCTAGAGAGTATAACATTTGAAATGTAAATAAATAAAGTAACCAATAAAAGATTAAAAGAAGAATATTCTGGGAATGAAACTCAGGAACTCATGCTTCTGATATAAACTCCATCCTCAGTGCTGACATCCCTTGGAAATTCCATTTTATTACCAGAAATTTGTTTGTTAAAAGCCCACAGCAGAGAAGGATTAGAACAAGTGTTACTGTTGACCATTTGAGCCTTACAGTACAGCATAATCATGCAGGTGGCTTCCTTTTCTCTTTTCTACATCATGGATGGTTTCCAAAATAGTGACTTACCTTCACTCTTGCCATGTTCAGAGCTGTAAAGCACTGCTCATACTCTAGAGGGGGAATATTAGAGGGTGAAGGCCTTCAAAGCATCTGTCTACTGCCATGTGAACCTATACTGCATAAAAAAAACAACTGTTTGAAAGATGCTAAAGATGGTAGTCAGGAGAAAGCAGAACTTACGTACCCTGATAGAACATCATGCATCAGAATAAAGCCCAAATTTGATAGAAACACAAGCATGGATATGTAACAATTCAGATAGTGGATAAAAATATGAAAGCATGTCTGAAAAATTTGTGGATGGAGAATGGTCTTTTTTACTATATTAATAATGCTTGAAAAAGAGTAACAAGAAAATAAAAGGGCAAACTTGGAAAAATACTTATAATAATCCTAGTAGAAAAATATTCTCTTAGTGTATAAAGAACAGAAAAGGCAGAAAAAAATAATAGGATAACCCATAGACAAATCAGATGAACAGACTTATAGCACAGCATAAAAGAACACTACAAATTATTTTTGATTCCTAGTGAAAGAAATTGACAGTAAAACCACACTGGTACATATACCCACTCCACACTCACCAAAGTGACACCAATCAAACCCTTAAGGATGCAGTCTGGCTGGCAGAGCTGTTGAGAATCAACTGTACACAGGGTGGAAGTTGGCAACATCCCTCAGAGTTGCAGATTCATTTACTTTGCTACCCATCCAGTTTGTTTGGAGAGTCTCACTTCAAAATTCACACCAAGTATAGAACAGCACAATGCCAAGTCTACTACTATAGTATTAGGGTAATAGAAACCCTCGAGCCCAAGCAGAGGGCTGGATCTATTATTTAACTGACTGAACTATGAACTGAAATTTTACAAAGAGTTCTGATGTTTATTTGAAGTGATCCTTGGATACATTAAGTACAAAAAGCAAGGAAAGAAGATTCACTAATACATTTGCTTTTGTGTTCTGAAAATAACCTTTTATATACCACCTTTGCAGAAGTAACCATTTTGTGACAGCATTTGCTTATTTTACACTGAGACTAAAGCAAGGCTTAGTCTCATATTTTATTTTACATTTTTTTTGTCCCCTGAGGCAGGAGCATAATAGGTTGTTCTGAAATAGCTATTCTTCCTTCCTCCTTCCCTCCCTCCCTCTCTCCTTACCTCTTTCCTTCCCTCTCTTCTTTCCTTCCTTCCTTCCTTCCTTCCTTCCTTCCTTCCTTTTTTTCTCTTCTTTCAAGGATTAGACAGTTGCTTTGGGAACCATTTTCTGACTGGTTTTAATAATAGAACTTCCAACTTTATGAGAAACTGCCACATTGATTTCTAGTCTATATTGTTTCTGAGCATATACCCAAAAGATGGTCCACCATACCACAAGGATGTGTGCTCCACTATGTTCATAGCACCTTTATTCATAATAGCCATAAACTGGAACCAACCCAGATGTCCCTCAACCAAAGAATGGATACAGAAAATATAGTTCATTTACAAAATGGAATACTATTCAGTGACTAAAACCAAGGACATTATGAATTTTGCAGGCAAATTGATGGAAATATCTTCATGAGTTAGGTAACCAAAAAGACATGCATGGTATGTATTGACTGATAAATAGATAGTAGGCAAAAAGTACAGAATGCCCATGATACACTCCATAGACTATAAGAAGTTAAACAAGAAAGAAGGCCCAATTGAGGATGCTTGAATCCCACTTAGAAAAGGGAACAAAATAGTTATGGAAGACAGAGGAAGAGAGGAACCTTGGTTGGAGAGAGAAAAGGGAGAAGAATGGAGTGGAGGCAGGATCAGGTATGGGGAGAGACAAGAGAGTGGCCCAGAGAACCAGGAAAATGAATGGAAATCTGTAGCTGCTGGCAGTGACGGGTTGGGGGGAGTCTCTAGGAGAATCTAGAGACCTGGAATAGGGGAGGCTTCTAGGAGTCCACATGGGTGACCTTAGCCAAAACACCTAACAGTGAGGATATGGAACCTGAAAAGTCCACTTCTAGCAGTTAGACATCCCAGAGGAGGGATGGGGACACCAACCCCCCTACAAAACTTTCTACCCAAAATTTGTTCTATCCAAAAGAAATGCAGGGACAAAAATGGAACAGAGACTGAAAGAATGGCCAAGCAGTGATAGGCACAACTTGAGATCCATCCAATGGACAGAAACCAGTCCCTGGTAGTACTACTACTAGTGATGCTATGTTCTGCTTGCAGACAAGAGCCTAGTATCGCTGTCTTCTGAGAGGCTCTACCTAGCAGCTGACTGAGACATGTAAATGACCACAGGCAAACACTGGAAGGAGGTCCAGGACCCCTATGAGAAAGTTAAGGGAAGGATTGAGGACCATGAAGGGGATGGCAACCCCATAAGAAAACCAACAGTGTCAATAAAATTGGACCCCTGGGAGCTCCCAGAGATTGAGCGACCAACCCAAAAGCACACAGTGGCTGGCCCAAGGCCTGGCACATATGTAGCAGAAGGCTGGTTTTTGTGTGGCCTCAATTTGAAAGTATGTGCCTAATTCTCTTGAGACTTGATGCACTAGAGTAGCAGAATACCCAGGAAGGGACCACCCTCTCAGAGGTGAAGGGGATGAGAAATGGAAGAGAACTCTCTGAGGAAGGCCCAGGAGCGGGAGCAGCTTTTAGGATGTTAATTAATTAATAATTAATTAATTAATTAATATAAAACCAAATTTCACTCTTGTACCTCTCCTGCCATTTGTGTTCCAATCATGTGCAGTGAGATTCCTCAGCATCTACACTAGCTTGCTGTTAGTGAAAGGATCTTCCACCTTCCCTGGGTTGCTTGGCAACATCACTCAGCAATTTGCTTCATTGCTCCCATGTGCATTACATATCATTTGTCTAATTGGTGTCTCAAAAACACCAACTGCAGAAATCATTAATTCTCTCTACATACCTCTTTGGGAAAATCCCTCTTCTCACTCAACAATTGTAACAGTGTTTAGCATTCTTACTACATGTTCACTGTGCAGAGAGTCATAATGCTCAATAAAGATTGCTTTGAAGCTTAAAGAGTTTACTTTATCTATTTTATGCAAATGATTAGATATCATTCTAGATCAATGCAGTAGAAACATGCTAACCAACCCAAATCAAAACAATGCTTTATTTTGGACTCCATATGTATGGAAACTATGGTAAAATGGTAATAAATAAACCAATCTGTTACAAACAAGTCATCATTTATAACTTCATATACTATACATGTACAAATATGTATTACCTTTTGAGAAAAGGTATTACCTTTTCTCATATATATGTATGTATGTAGTCAGTCTTTTAAACTATTCACAGATTACAAACAAATAAAAACAAATTATTTGCTGCACATGTACAGATTTTCCTTTTCTGTCTTTACTCCCTAAAATTATAACAACTGTTTAAACAGATTTGGATGAGATTGGGTCATCTAGAGATGATATAAGAAGTTCAGGAAGACATAAGAGGATCATATAGAAATATTTTTGCCATTTTTAACACGAAAGTGGATCTTTTATATTTTGGGACTGTTGAGGGAGTTTTTTTTAGAATTAACTTCCCTGAGGTGCTAATAGACAATTGTATTCCCTACATATATGATGAGATGGTTTTTAAAATCCCCTAGATAAGAGCAAATAAATAATTCAGCATGCTCATATTCAGTGGTTCTCCTTCTACAGGCTGGCCTCAAATAAGAAAATAATTATAAGTTGGCCTTTAATTCCAGCACTTGGGAGGCAGAGGCAGGTGGATTTCTGAGTTTGAGGCCAGCCTGGTCTACAGAGTGAGTTCCAGGACAGTCAGGGCTATACAGAGAAACCTTGTCCCCCCAAAAAACAAAACAAACAAAAAACAAAAAAGAATGAAAATAATTATAATAAAACAAACAGAAGAGTCAATAAGGCTTTTAGGAAATAGATTTTATTGTTGTGAAACTATTATTAATGATACAAACTAGCAATTAATAGCAAAGGTTACTTTAAAGAATAGAAAAAAGGAGACATCGCTGGAAGGGGAGCTTTGATTAATTTCATCTCTGCTTACTGGCCCAATATCATATTTTCAAATGTTTCAGAAAAAACATTTCAGTACACAGTGATGACTGGTCAAAAGTGGATGTTAACCGATCATAAATAGCAAAGAGATAGAGATAGTTACCTGATGAATAAGCAGGAGGGCAATGAGTATGAGTCAACAAAGCCAGTGTGTTAAAATTCATGAAAATGAAATTGCTCCTTGAAGAAGATTGACATATCAAAAGGATTCTCTTCAAACATTAAGAGATATGAACTTATCAAGCACAAATAAGAAAGACTTCACATTTGTAAGACAGACACAGTATTTCTCATCTACTCCTATTTTTAAAACACACTTGGAAAAGCACACACACACAAAAGAGTAACCTCCATAGCAACAGGGACTCACTATTTGGTGATCTGAATCTGATCTCAGGGCCCTGGGGTTGTGACAACTCAACCAAAGGTTTGAGATGGGTGATTCGGAGGAGAGACTTTGCAGAAGCTGAGCTGAGAAACCTTTCAGTGTCCTTAGGGAAGAAGGAGGGTGCCAAGTACCTTGTGGCCCAGGGAAGCGATAGTGCAGGCTGGCATGTTTGGAATAAAATCAGATAAGCCATGATGGCTGTGATGCTTGGTTTGTCAACTTGGCAGGATGTATAATTATGTAGGAGTTGGGCTTCTGGATATACCTAGGAAGGATTTTTTCTGGATTAGGTTCATTAAAATGGGAAGACTCATCTTAACTGTGGGAAGGAGCTTACCATGGCCAGGGATCCTGGACTGCATAAAATAGAGGAAGTAAGCCTGAGAGTTACTATTCTCCTCCCCGTTGCCTGCCTAGATGCAGTGTGACCAGCTGCCTGAAACTCTTGATGATATGGCTTCCCCACAATAACGTACTTTAATCTCAAACTGTCAATAAAAATAAAACATTTATCTCTTAAGTGGCTATTTTCAGGGAACTTTATTGCAGCAGCAAGAAAAGAAATGAAGGCAAATTTCTCTGTTAGTGATATAACACTGATGACTATTCTTTTGAACTTTTTATTGGTTATTTTATTTATTTACATTTCAAATGTTATCCCTCTTTCTGCTTTCCCCTCCGCCAACCCTCTATCCCACTCCTCCCTTCCCCTGCTTCTACAAGGGTGCTTCCCCACCCAGCCCCACTCCTGCCTCACTGCCTTAGCATTCCCTTATGGCATTCCTCAAGGGCATTGAGTCTTTATATTCACGCCAGATAAGGCCATCCTCTGCTACATAGGCAGCTAGAGCCAGTGACTAGTAAGTAACAGCAATACAATCAAGTTTCTCTTCTGGAGACAGTCTATATTGAAACATGAACTAAGAAGCCTTTGGCATAGAATTCATCCACTGTGGCCCTCCATAAGCCAGGCTCCAGATCCTGACATGGCTATGGTTAGATCTCAGAGTCCACATACAAAGACAGCAAGGACTAATCCTACCAGCCCCAGATTCCCCAACATAGGAATTTGCTCAGCACACAAGCCAGAATTTTCTTGCTAAAGTCACTAGAACTATGAGTGGACATGTTTCTCAAACAGGAATAGAAAAGAAGGAGCCCTTGAGTTAAATAATATGAAAATAAGATTTATTTTCTAGTGAGGGAATGGTGTGAGGACCTAGAAAAGGTGTGAGCACACATAGTGACATTGCTGAGAACTTGTAAATATTTATTACTGTGGCATGTGTGTCCTAGTGGTTAAGCTGTGTATAAAAGTGAGCAGGATACACATACTACTAAGAGTTCAGATGAACTATTCATGCCTCCCACACTCCATTTCATTATCAACTTTTAGGTTTTATACCAATCCTAACTGATGTATTTTTGAAGCCCAACTAGAAAAAGAATTACTATATCAGTTGTTGTCAACTTAGTCTGCTCTTGCAGTATCTGAGTCACTATACAAATATCCATGGAGTTCAGCACCCAGCCCAAGTCTAACCTAGCATACCGTTCCTCAGTTGCTTACAATGAGATGGAGTGATATTGTGCAAGAGGAAAAGTAGGTTCACCAAAAAAGGAAAGATTTATTATTTTAATTTTTGTTTTCTTTTTTTGTTGTCTTCTGGTTTGAATACAGCACCTTCATTTAGAAGCACTGTGGGAAACAAAACTTATGCTTATTTGTAGATTTGTGTTGACTTGGAAATTAAGTTAAATCCCTGAATTTGACTCAAGAGGAGCAAGAAATAAACAAAGTGAGAGTTGAAATGACTTTAAAGAGTAGACATAAATCTTGCTTCATATGTTGTAGAGTCTTATTTAAGAGAGCACTACTTTCTCTGCTAGCCAATGTGATACAATGTGAGTAGGTGCTAATTGTGTATTATCTAAGCAACTTCAACAATTTTTAAAGAGAGACATGGTTACGGCGGTTCAGCCCATAGTCCTTGGAGACATTGATTCTGGCCTTTGGTGAGACTGAGCATCCTGGCTGGAAGAAGCAGGGACACACACTATTCACATCATGGTGAACAGTAAGCAGAAAGGCGTCTCCTGAGCACTTTTGTTTGGTTCTCAGATTTATTGTCTGAAAGTAAGTTACCTGGAAAATATTATTTCTATACTTACTCTTAACATGAGACATGTGACTTCCTTTTTCTCTTGACCAGGAAAGTTTTTAAAATCTATTTTTCTTTTATTCCATTCATATCTGAACTTATTAAAATTAAGCTGTCCTAGAGCTGTCTAATTCAAAGCAATCTTGAAATCTTCATTTCAGAAGCCATTTGAATGAAAAGACACCATTCCTCATGGATGACCATTAGAAAATGTTTATAGGTATCAATATAGTCCTGGCTTCTTATACATAGACATAAATATTCTTACATGTTTTATTTTTATCTTTTATTTACCAATGATTTCTACTGTAACTCAATTTACATGTCAAATTTAGGGCATTAGGAAGTCCTGGGACTGAGGCTGAATATCCTCTATTCAAAACACTTGTGTGGGGGAAATGGTTTCTGATTTCAATTTTTAAAAATAATCTAGAATATCTTTACATATGTAATAAGATTAGTCCTGAAAATAATCTTGAAATTCATTTGTGTTTTATACAGACCTTGTCTATGTGTCCTGAACTTACTGTGTTGACCTGTAACATGTAAATTTTTCTACTCATGACACCATTAAGATACTAAAAAATTCATGGATGTTAGATCATTTTCTATTCTATATACTGTTTCTAAGACATTTCTGTGATATAGCGTGTTAAATTCTATACTTTTCTCTATGACTTTGCCTGGCCTGAAGATACATGAGAGCTAGTGTAAGAAGTCTGCTTTCACTATAGGTCTGTGTTATCATCAATACAAAAATAATGTGAAATGTAAAGCTATGATCTATTAGGGTAAGGAAGGAGAGTAGTAATTAGTGTATAATTAACAGTTTGGACTAAGATTTCTTTTGTAAAATTTTTTTCTCCAAAAGTAAACTAAGGTCTAGAGTTCAAACAAACCTGGAAACACCTGACTTCTCCCTTTTACCAGGCACATTCCCTCCATCCAAGGGTAGATCTCCAAAAGAGATGGTCCCAGAGGCCTCAAGTAGTACAGGCTGGAGCCAGACAAAAGAGGAGTGCCCTCTCTGCACACTAGTGACTGACAACCAAAAGGAAGCTATGACTTTCCACTACCGCTCTGTTTCAGAAAAAGAGCGCCCACTTCCTGAAAGAGAAAAGGGGAAGAGGAGCTGAGCTAGGGGCCCCAAGAGTGATCAATAACGTTGACTGACTTCCCTTTCCATATACATATACATATACATATACATATACATATACATATACATATACATATACATAT
>JADRCD010204765.1:0-19698 GCA_019843815.1 Montemys delectorum | reverse complement strand
CATATACATATACATATACATATACATATACATATACATATACATATGCATTTCCAATTCCTCAAACATTACTCCTCAGAAGAATCATTTAATGACAAGAAAGATGAGTCCACAGTGTGTATGTATTCATGACTTATTTCTTTATATATTATGTTTACAAGTTGTCAGACTCCTCTGCAACAACGTCATTAGACCTAAATGCTGCAGATTTCTAATACTTATAAATACATTTACACTGAAGAATTTAGTTATGATTGAAAAGTGGTTACTATAAAGCATGATTGTCAGAAATTTTCCAGCCGTTTAGAATTATAATTTTCTCCCATTTTATTATGCTAGTGTCTTACCTACTTGTTGAGTTTTTATCTTTTTCCTAGAAATTTATGCTGAATTTGAATTCCACTAGAGTGAATTAAATAGTGGTTTCTGAAAGTCCTGTCCCCCAAAATCTCAGTATTTGACCTTGCCTGAGGTAGTCTTTGCATATTAAAGAGGGCCGTGAACATGAAGATGGAACAGAGCCTGGAATGATGAATTCACAGGCCAATAAAGCTCAAGTGTTGCAGGAAGTCAAAGAGAGACGCAAAATAGATTTTTGGGTTTTTTTCTTCCTCAGAGCTTCAAGGAAACTAGTCTTGCCTACATATTAATTCGTACTCCTAGTATCCTGAACTATGAAAAATAACATATCTGTTGTTTTAAGTTGCTCAGTTTGTAGTTTTCCTTACCAACTCTGGAAATGTGTAAAACTCAAAATAATTAGTAATGAAAAAATTTAGGTTGCCTATTTAGGAGATCCTGCCTGGCTTGCTTCCTGGCTCTTGGTTCAACTCCCTTGACTACTAAATGCAAATAGATCCTTTAAAATGCCCTAGTGAACATCTACCATGGCACTGCAAGACATAGGCAATTTTACAACTATTCATAAGGTTTACAACCCACACTCCTTAATTCTGCTTGCACCCAGGTCTTGCTTTAATCAGAAAACCTGACATACAGTGTTGGGCCCTATTTGGCCCTGGTTTGGGCCTTGAGGACAAACCCCGAGCCTGGCTCAAGTTTTGTAAACTGTCTCAGTCACTTCCATACTGGAGTGACTCAGCATGACCTGGTAAAGCCTGCTTTTGCCTAGCTATGGCTGAGTAGAGTAACTTTGTTGGCTCTGTCAGTTACCCCATACCCTTCAGTTAACTTTCCCCTCCCCCTATGTCAGCAAAACACCCCCTCCTCTCTCAGCTCTTTATAAAGAAAAAGATAGATACAATAAAACAAATTCTTGCTTTGACAGACTCCGGGCTCAGGGTGGTTATTCTCCTGATGGCAGGAGATCAGAGCTGCAACACTCATCATCCTGCTCACCTAGTTTGTGGTGTTCTCTCTCTCTCTCTCTCTCTCTCTCTCTCTCTCTCTCTCTCTCTCTCTCTCTCTCTCTCTCTCTCTCTCTCACTGATCTGCTGGCAAAGAGCCCTGTAATACCAGCCCTGTCTTCTTGAGCATCATAGAATCTTGTCTGGATGGTCTACCACTTTCAGGACACCTGCATGTTCACTTCTGTCTCCTATTTTGTAACACTCTGCAGCACGACAGAATATATTCTCTTCAAGTGGTATGTCTGCTATGTTTATAAGAAGGTTGTTTTCCTTGGGTCTTCATATTTACCTCTTTGACATATGCAGGACAGATGTCTAAAGTTTTTGGGAACTAAAGACTGCACAATGATCTTTTGTTTTCAACTGGCATTTGCCCTGTCTCAGAAGTAATAGATGTTACTGACTCTGTATGTGAGAATCTGGAGGGCAACATTCTTTACCATGAATTAAAAATACCCTGCTCAATCATTTTCAAGGACATCGCCTACATTCACAGCCTTTCATTCCCAAACACAATCATTCCTTGGTACTCAGGAATAATTGGTTCTCACAAAGCCCTGCAGCTACCCACACCTCAAGGTGTTCAAGCTCTTTGCAGGAAGTGATGTAGTGTTTGCACATAACCTCTGAACATCATATAACTCTAGATTACTTATACTAACTAATGTATTATACATGCTATGGAAATAGCTCTTCTACCATGTGGTTTCAGAAATAAGGAAAAAGGCCTGTATATGTTTAGTACAGAGGTGAATATTTTGCCTAACTATGTAGGATATCAGTGACAACACATTTAACTTCAAATATTTATATTATTACACTTTGTTATTTTGATATTTTTCTTTTTTCTTTTACTGAAAATAGACTCCTTTCTCATACAATGTATCTTGATTACAATTTTCCCTCCCTCCTCTCTCCCCTGGATCCACTCCCTATCTCTCATTAGAAAAGAATAAAATTTTAGAAGATACCAAGCAAATATGACAAAATAAAATATAATAAGATAAACAAAACCAATTGTATTAAAGCTGGACCTTGCAGCCTAGCATAAGGAAAAAGCCTAAGAACAGACACAAAAATTAGAGACCCACTTGTTCACACACTCAGGAGTCCCATAAAAAGACTAAGCAGATAGCTATAATGTATACACTGAGGACCTGTTGCAGATCATGGTAGTTCCCAGGCTTATTGTTTCAATCTGAAGTTCATATGAGCCTTCTTCAGATGATTCAGGGGGTCTTGTTCTGATGGTGGCCCCATCTCCTCTTTCTCTTTCTGTCTCTTCTTCCTTGGGTTCCTTGAGCTTTGAGGAAAGAGATTTGATGAAAAAAATCCCCTTTAAAGCTGTGTGTTCCAATGACTGACTCTCTCTCTTTCTGTCTCTCTCTGTCTCTCTCTGTCTCTGTCTCTCTTTCTCTCTCTCTCTCTCTCTCTCTCTCTCTCTCTCTCTCTCTCTCTCTCTCTCTGTCTCTCTCTCTCTCTCCATAATGTCTGGTTGTGAACCACTGAATCTGTTTCCATCTGCCACAGGAAGAAATTTCTCTGATGATGACTAAAGAAGGCACTGATCTATTAGCATAGCAGTATATCATTAGGAGTATTTTCTTGATTTTTTTTTGTTTTGATTTTAGACCAGTAGTATTTGGCTTTACCCTAGGTCTCTGAGCTATGAAGTTCTTGGTTTCCGAAGCAGTGTCAGGTATGGGTTCTCTCTCATAAAGTGGGACTTAAGTCAAATCAGACATTGGTTAGCCACATCCACAATACCATTGTCTTAGCATATCATGAAGGTATAACAGATTGTAGGTCAAAGGTTTTAAGGCTGGGCTGATTTTTACATTTCTCTTTTGGTAGCCTGCAAAGTGCCTTCCTGCATCAAGAACACTAGAACATAGAGGTGAAGGCCCATGTGGGCACCATCTCAACTTCTCCATGTTCATTGAGTTATGTGGATATTCTCCTTGGCAATTGGGGCCTGTTGTTTGTAGAGAGTAACCCATTGTCTTAGCAACAGCCTAGGTTGTTTGTTGATTCCCATGGGAACCCACTGGGCAACAATTGAAATGAATGCAACCTGATCCTGCTACTAGAAGTCTCATTTGTTGACAAGAGATGGCTTCAATAGGATCACTTTCATATGTTATAGGAAGTTTCCATTGCACTAGGTTTTCATATTATCTCTAAAATACCATTCAGTTCCAGGTATCTCTCCTGCCACTTTCTTCTTCAGTCCTATCTCCCCTTTCCCATCCCAACTTGAACCTCTGGCTCCCATCCCTGTCCATACCCAGACTACCTGCAAAATCTATTTTCCCCTTCTAGGGAGATCCATGTGTCTCACTTAGACTCTTCTTCTATACATAACCTTTCTAGGTCAATGAATTGTACCTTGTTTATCATTCACTTAGTAAGTAATAGCAACTAACATATATCAAGTTAATATATACCATATTTATCTTTATGAGTCCATGTTATCTCACTCAAAGGATAAAATTATCTCAGGATAATTTCTCCAGCTCCACCCATTTGCCTGCAAATTTCATGAAGCAATTTACTCTAACAACTCAGTAATACTCCACTGTGTAGATATACATTTTCTTTTCCCATCTATCTATTAAGGAACATCTATGTTGTTTCCAGTTTCTGGCTATCATGAATAGAGCAGCCATGAACATGGTTGAACAATTAATTGTCCTTGAGGTAGGATGAAGCATGTTTTAGTCAAAGGATAGTTTAGCTGGATCTTGAAGTAGATTAATTCCCAACTTTCTGAGGAAGAACCATATTGCCTTTCATATTGGCTATAAAACTTTGCACTCCCACCATTAATAAATGAGAGTTGCCTTTATTCCATATCCTCACCATCATGACCTGTCACTTTATTGATCTTAGCCATTCTGAAAGGTGTAAGATACAAAGTAATTTTGATTTGCATTTCCCTGATGGCTAAGGATGTTGAACATTTCTTTAAGTATTTATTAGCCATTCAAGATTCCTCTCTTGAGAATTCGCTGTTTAGATCAGTGCCTCATTTTTAAATCGAATTTGGGTTTTGGCATTTATTTTCATGATTTCTTTATATATTTTAGATGTTACTCCTCTCTTAGAAGAGCTGTTAAAATTTTTTGCCATTTTGTAGGTGGCTACTTTGTCTAAATAATTGTGTCTTTTGCCTTACAGAAGCTTTTCTGTTTCATGAGTCATTTCTTAATTGTTGATCTTAGTGTCTGCACTATAAGTGTTCTGTTCAGAAAAATCTTCTGTGCGAATGAGTTCAAGGAAATTCTCCAACTTCTTCTCTATTCGGTTCAGTGTACCTCGTTTTAATTTAAGGTCTTTGATCCACTTGGAGTTAAGTTTTATGCAGTATGATAAGTAGGAATCTACTTGCATTTTTCTGCTTTCTGGTACTATGTTTGATCAGCACTAGTTGTTGAAGATACTGTCCTATCTTCACTACCTGAAATTATTTCATTCATTCCTTCCTTTCTGTTGGTGAAGGTTGCCTCTTGTAGTTCATGTTCAAATACCTAAATTTTTCATTTGTAGAATTACCTCAGTTGGGTTTTCTTTATTGTTTCTACTTCCAATTTCAGGTCTTGAACAGTTTCATTCATTTCTTACCACAATTTTTTGTTTTTGTTTTTCTTTCCTTTTTGTATTTTTCTGGATTTCTTTGGGAAATTTATTCATTTACTCTTTAAGTATCTCTATCACATTCATGAAGGCTTTTTCTTGTGCTTCAGCTATGTTAGTATATTCAGGGTCTGTTGTGGTAGAATAGTTTGGCTTACTCAAGACATACTGCACTGGCTGTTTTGATTATGTTTGTAGGCTGACATCTAGGCATCTAGGTTTGGAATAATCTGGATGCTTATTTCTAGATTCATCTTTGTTGGGCAGATGTTTTGTCCCTTAGTTTTCTTTTGGATTTTCCAAGTATGTGGTGCTTGTGTATTGCCTGGTTGAAAACTTTCTTTTGACCTGGTAGTTATGGTCACTGGAGGGTCAAAGTAAAATGCACTTCTAGGTATTGAGATCTAGGAATAGGCTAGGGTTATGAAGGTATTCACACAAGGGAAAAGAGTAGATTGTTCAATCAGTATCTGCTTATGTCTTGTCTTCTTGAAATGGGGGAGGGTGACAGTGAAAAAGAGGTTACTTCAGAAGGTCTCCTATAGTGTTGAGAATGAGACTGAGAGGTTGGATCTAATGGGACAGAAGGAGAGGAGACAGTCTACAGGCTACCTTGGTTTGTTTCTGCACTTGATGTATCCAGGCACTGCTGAACTCTGGCAAGACTAAAAGGAATGAAGCTTAGCTAGGTGGGAGGTTCTCACAGGATCTCAGATGGTAGTAGAAATAGTTTTCTTCGGAGATGGTTTCAATGAATCAGGTCTCTTTTGTGGGGATATAACAAGGGCTATATAAAACTTGGGGAGTAGAGAGGGAATGAGTATGCATCACTGGCTGGGGCTGAGGTGCTAGGAATAATTCATTTGCGTGAAGACGTATTCCAGGTGCTTGCCGGGAGATGTCCTTATAGAGAGAGAGGAATTTTAATCTGTAATTTGGCCACCAGGCTATGTGACTAGCCCAAGGGTGGTAGAGGTGGGGGTCATAATGCATGGGTACATGCAGGCCCAGAGCAAGGAGAAAAACACTTCTATGCTCTCAAGACAAGGTTTTCAGGGCTTGAACAAGTCTTGACCTCACTCTTGCTCCAGACATGTTCCTCTAGTCACGAGGCTTTCCAGCCCCACAGCCTACCTGCTTTCTTGGAAGGAGCAGTCTATGGGTTTAGTGGGGAATACCTACAGGAGTTGGGGGATAGAATAAAGCAACAAGTGTGGAGAGGAGGTTAGGAGGGGAAGGTGTGTGGAACCCAAACACATGTGGGCAGAAGTGGAAGGAAGGCTGCAGCAGGTGTCCTCAGCAATAAGGTTCCACCACCAGGTTGTGGGGGTAACCAATAAGATTGTAAATAACCTATTATATTTTGAGGATCTAAGACAACCCTTTGACCAACCCATTCTTTGATAGCATATGATATATATATATAGTTGGGGCATAGCCTCCTTCTTTATATGGTAACTCCATTTAAATTCTGTTTATAAATTTTAGAAAGCCTCTGCAATCATTGACTTCTATATGGCTTTTAAAAGTTCTCTTAATATTAGTTGTCCCTCCCCAGATTTTCTTCTTTATCCTGCCCTCTCATGTCTCATTTATTTTGCCTAGTTTTCGCTTTAAAATTTATAACATTATATATACTATTTCCCTTTCCTTGGAAGATCTACCTCTCATCCTTTAATAGCTACCTAATTTCTGTGGACATTCTAAATTAGGCTGCCACATCTAAAGTTCAAAAGTTAACCTCTCGACATAAGAGAAAACATCCAATGTTTGCCTTTAAGAGCTTGGGTTACCACCCAAACAATACCTCTCTAGTTCCATCAATTTACCTGAAAATTTCATAACTGTGTGGCTTAATAATATTCTATTGTACAAATGTACCACATTTTTATTATCCATGCATCAGTTGCTGAATATCCAGGTTATTTCTAATTTCTGGCTATTATGACTAGGACAACAGTGAACAACCTGAACATATATGACTGTAGTAAGATATAGCCTTTTGGGTATATTACTAAGAGTGATATAGCTAGATCGTATTGTAGATCTATTTGCAGCTTTTTGAGAGCATCTTCCACATTGATTTTCACATTAGTGTTCCAGTTTTCACTCTGATCTGCAGTGAATGATTGTTTCCCGCTCTCCTCTTTCTCTAAAGCATCAACTCACACTTGTTTACTTGATCATTGTCATTTTAATTGGAGTAAAATGAAAGCTCAAATCAGTTTTAATTTTTATTTTCCTGGCAGCTAAAGCTGTTGAACATTTTAAAGTATTTATCCACTGTGTTTCACCTTTTGAGAACTATATGTAATTTTATATCCAATTCTTAACTGGGTTGTTTTCTTGATATTCAGTTTTAAAATTCTTTGTATATTCTTATACTAACCCTCTGTCAGATGTATAATTTATAAAGCTTTTTCACACTCTGTAGGATTCTGCTTTGCCTGAATGATGGTGTCCTTTACTGTATAGAAATGCTTTAGCTTCATGAGTTCACATTTATAAATTATTGGTCATAATGGTATTGGGTTCTGTTCAGTTAAGCCCTTTCCTGTGCCAATAAGTTCAAGCCTATGCCTTACTTTTTTCTACTATCAGACTGGTCTCATGTTGAGGTCCGTAATCCATTTGGAGTTGAGTTTGTTCAGGTCGTAAGTATGGGTCCATTTGCATTCTTCTACACGGACTCCTCCAGCTTGACAAGCTCCTTTGGTGAAGATGCTGTCTTTTTTCCCTAGTGTGTATTTTTCGTTTGGGTCTTCAGTTCTAATCCATTGAGTACATGTCTTTTTATGGCAGTACAGTCCTGTCTTTATTACTATAACTTGGTGAAATACCTGAAACGGCGATAATGATATCTACCTTGTTTCCTTCATTATTCAGGACTGTTTGGGGGACACAATGGAAGAAGTTGTAATAGATACGTTTATAGCACTGTGTGTCAACATCAAAAAACTGAAGACATCACATGTTGATTACTTACACCCTAATTCTTTAGAAAAACAAGAAGAAATGGCACATCAAAGAGTAGGTAGGAAAAAGTAAACACAGGGCTGAAATTGATGTAATAGAAACCAATAGGGAAAAAAACTAAAAAAAAAAATAATCAATTAACTAAAAGACTCTTCTTTGGCAAAAAAAAAACAAGGTGGACAGACCTTTAGCCCATTTAACCAAAAGAAAGAGAGAGAGGACCCAAAGTAGAGATGAAAAGGGTATATTACAACAAACACTGAAGAAATTCATAGTCATAAGGACAGACCTTTAAAAAAAAAAAAAAAAAAACCTGTATTTCACCAAACTGGAAAACCTAAAAGTAACAGATTAATTTATTTTAATATGTGACCCACTAAAGTTAAATCAAAGAGAAACACACTATTTAAATGGACCTATAAGTGCTATTGAAATAGAAATAGTAATTTAAAATTTACTAACTGAAAAGAGCATGGTACCAAATGGATTTAGCATATAATTCTACTACACCTTTAAAGGAGAACTAATGACAGTACTCCTCAAATTATTATGCAAAATGGAAACTAAAGGAATATTTTCTTTCATGAAGCAACTATTACTCAATATCAAAACTATCAAATACCCAATAAAAGGAAAAAATTATAGAATGGTCTTCTTTATGAACATAGATGAAAAAAATCTCAATAAATTATTTGTGAACTAAACTAAAGAATATATTAAGAAAATTATCCATCATTGTCAAGTAGGCTTCATTCTACAGATGCATAAATGGTTCAACATCCATAAGTTAATAAACATAATATACCACATCAACAGACTGAAAGATAAAGACCACATGGTCATTTAATTAGATGCAAAAAAGGCCTTCGAGAAAATCTGACACTCCTTCACAATAAAAGTCCTGGAGAGGCTGGGATACAATGGCTATACATAACATAATAAGAATGATTACAACATTATTCTTAATAAAGAGAAATAATGGCAATTTCACTAAAATTAGTAACAAGACAAGGTTGTCTACTCTTGCCATACCTATTCAATACAGTACTTAAAGTCTTAGCTAAGTAATAAGACAACTGAAGGAGGGCAAATGGATACAAATTGAAGAGGAAGAAATCACAGTTTTCTTATTTATGATTTGATAAATAAAAGACCTTAAAGACTCCACCAGGAAATTTTTACAGCTGATGAACACTTTCAGCAGAATAGCAGGATGCAAAATTAACAGACAAATGATAAACAAACAGAAGGAAATCAAGGAAACAATGCCAATCAAAATACCCTGAGAGACAGACAGACAGACAGACAGACAGACAGACAGACAGACAGAGACAGACAGAGAGATAGAGACAGACAGACAGAGAGAGAGAGAGAGAGAGAGAGAGAGAGAGAGAGAGAGAGAGAGGAGAGAAGAAGGAGGAAGAAGAACAAGAAGAAAAAGAAGAGGAAGAAGAGGAGGAGGAGGAGGAGGAGGAAGAGAGAAAGAAAAAGAAACATTCTTAGGAGAAGTCTAACAAAGCAACTGAGAGACATTTCTAATAAAGACTTTAAGACTTTGAAGACAGGACTTAAAGAACATGCCAGAAGATGGAAAGACCCTGCACTCTGAGACTGGAGGGATTAATGTTTTAAAAATGCCCATACTACCAAAACTAATATGCAGATTCAATTCAATCACCATCAAAATTCTGGTGCAATTCTTCACAAAATTTTTTTAAAAAGATCTTCAATTTTATATTTCAAATGCTTTCAGTACAGTTTGTGGATATTAAGTTTAATGTTGATATTATGTTTTGGAAGCTGGGGATGATAAGAGCATTCTGAACTTAAGAAGCCTCTAACTGTATAAATGTAGTCACGTAATAATAAACACAGTTGAATGTGGGGATGCTTACGTTATAGCTTATGGCCTTCCTTAAAGCACCAGCACGTGCTTGCCAGCCACCTTTAAAAAGCTAGCTGTATTAACTAGGAGAAATACTATTTAATAACATCCATATATGAGAAGTACAATGGCCAATAATGATAAAAAGTCATAAATCACTACTGCCAGCCTTCTTCCCACTTGCTGAGTCTCCTTCCTATCTCGTGTTAGTTGGGGAGGCTAGCCCAATAACAAAGCTTGTTACCATTCTTGACCTCTAGGGGGAGCCCATGTCTCTTCTCCCAAAGAATAAGTTGACTTGAAAGGATCACCTTTGGTGTTCTGGAGGGAGAATTGTCTCCTGAATGTAAATTTGTACCTATTGGACAGATGGAACATGGATTTCTCTATTGCCAGATACTGCGGCCAAGGAGGCTTTTCTCTTTGGACACTGCCTGTCCACAATGGCTGTGGCTGCTGCTCTTTGTTGCAGATATGGGACCTGTATTTTCTTGCCGTTCTACTGTCAAGGTCTTTCTTACAGCTGTAAGTAGTCTCAAGTGGACGTTAGAATGCAGCTATAATACGGGGTGCTTAGATGAGTTTGAACTTTAGATAAGCAGCAATCCATGAGATGAGACACATAGCACATTACCTCTGGACCTAGAGGAAGCTGGTCCCTTCTGCTCATCTTTTTGAGAACCCTGACTTCTTGCATTGGGCTGAGAGCCAGTCCTAAATGTTGCTGCTTGTCTCAGCCAGCTCCTTGTTAGGACATTTCTGGACCCAACTTGATGCTATGCAGCTTTCCTGTCAGCATGAATTCTGTCCACCATTTTTGAGATCGGGTTGCAACCTCCAATCTAATTCGTTGATCTCTCATGGCACATCATGGAAGCCTAGTGGTGATCTCAGACTCAACACATTCGTTTCAACTTGCATTGAAGAACAAATAGAGATGTTTCTTTTTAAATGTCTAAATATATTGGGTTTAATTTTTAAATTAAAATATCACCCTATTTTAGTTCTTAATAAAAAGAAAAACGGGTCCTACCCAATTGCCTTTAGCTATAACTGCAAGAGGTGACATTCACCTGGTGTCATATAAAGTTCTATCTTTGAATGCCATGATAATCACTGCCTCCCTTTGAGGATGCCATATCTGGCATGAAATTTATGAACTTTAAATACCAGATCATCAGATTCAAGCCCAACAGATACAAATACATCTTATGCATAGCAAATGGTTCTATGATTGGATTACTTCAGTTGAAAAAGGTAGGTCAATGACGATTACACTGAAACATAAGCAAAACCAATGAAGCAAGGATAAGCATGAAAAAGCATTCTGTGGGGGAGTGGTTTTGAAGACTAGTGATAAAGCATTTGAAATTCACTCATTACAATATAGCAAAGTGGGGTAAGTCTATCTCTCTCTGTTTTGTAAGAACAGATGCCACAAGTAAGGTCAAGAAGTTAGAATGGGCTCTTGCGTAGGGAGCTCACCACATCAGGAAAGTTCAGAGATATGGATCTGTGCTGCTAGGCTATGCTTTTTCAGAGCCCTGGTACGCCTGTGGCACAGAGGTTATATGATCAGTTAGTTTCTGATATATTAATCTGCTAATTTTAAATTAGAGAGAGGGTAATTGTGATGGATATTCTCAGTTATCAACTTGACTATATCTGGAATGACTACAATCCAGAAAAGGAGGTTACACCTGTGATCCAGATCTTGAGGTTGGAAGACACAAAGTTTGATCCAGATCTTGAAGTGGGAATGACACAAGTTCTTCATCCAGGTAGATATACACCTTTAACCCAAACCTTAGGCACACCTTTAACCTGGGTCATACTTTGTGCTGGAGGCCTACAAAAGGATGATGTAAGAAGGGTTTGTTCTTTGCCTGCTTGTACTTATTTGTCAGCACATTTACTGGAGCCTACTTCTTTAGGGTTCCAGTATGTACAAAAAAACAGTTGAAACACCCAGTCTCTAGATTCTTGAATGTTCCACCCAAAGCTAGCCATTTTTGGATTAGTTAGATTGCAGCCTGTAAGTCATTCCAATAAATTCCCTTCATATATAGATTTATCCCATGAGTTCTGTGACTCTGGAGAACCCTGACTAATACAGTAATACAGCCTAGGTAAATGCCCTCTGTTTATTTCAAAACTCAATAAACAGTTGAATTGACATTTGTCCTTTCCTCAACCTTCTTCTATCCATTGACCTCATGCATGCAAGGAAACTGTAATAATATATTACCAAACTTGGCATGAACTAATTCCATCCTGGGCAATTATTGTTGCTTTCATTATTTTGCACAGCTCATGTAAATTGAGAATCAAGGTCAGCCTGTGCCCTAATGCTACCCCCAGCCCTCATTCATCCAGGTGTACAAACACAACATCATTCACTTACTTGTAAAGAGCAGCCTTTTGCCTAGTAAGCCATTTCTGAATTTGTGCATACAGAGTCATTGCAGGTGCACCCAACAATTGAACAACATTTTAGAAGTTTTATGTAGAAAGCTGCAGGAATGCTGGGGGATGGTGAAAATGCCTGCGAGAAAGAGCAAAGTAACACATCTAAAACAAGAAGTGGAAGAAAACACCCTCAGAAGACTCCAAGATTTTTTAAATTTCCTCTAGGGCTTAAGAAACAGATTTATGGGTCATTGTGAAATGTTCCTTGGAGACTGTTTAAATGTGCTGGTGCCATCAGAAAAGCTCAGCCCAAAGTTGTTCTTTCCCAGGAAGGAGGGGGAGCAATTCTGAATCCCTTACCTTTGTACAAAGCCGCAGTATGCCTCATGCTTCATTAGCGCAGTTCCCTCAGCTCTTATAGTTGAATGCCAAGCAAGTTCTGGGACAAACCAATGTACTTGCTGTGTTGAGGACACTAAGAGCAATAGATGAAGGCACTAAGTGAATCTCTCTTTAAATTAGATGATAAATCATAAAAGATAAATTCAACACTGGTAAAAGCAAAAATGAAACTCAGACATTCCTTAGAGTTTTAGAGTCAGGACTCAAAAGAATTTAGTCATAGTACTGATTTACAAAGCAAGAAAAGAATCCTAATAATTCAATAAATGACTGCTGAAAACTGAAAACAATTTCTCAAAGGAAAAAAATGCACGGTTTTTTTTTTTCTGTTTTGAGTTCTTGTTGAACAAGAAAGGATTGTTAATTGTGTGTGCATTCTTGTTGGCCTGTGTGTATCTGACTGTGTGAGAGCGTATGCAAATATGTATGTGCATACCCATGGAGACCAGAAGAGCCTTGCTAGATCCTTTGGAGCTGGAGTTACAGTTGTTTGTGTAGCACCCTCTGTGGATGCTGGGAATCTCACTCCCCTCCAGTCTTCACAACTGAGCACCAAGTGCTTTTAACTACTAAGTCATCTCTACTGAGATCCTAGAAAGATTATTTTAAATGAAACAAAGCACTGCAAAATGGTCTTCCATAATGACAAGCAGATTCAGTCCCAAGACTTTGTTGTCTGTCATCAGGCTCCAATGGAAGTTATCAGAGGTCCTCAGAGAAATAATTGATTCCAGAATTAGGATAGGAAATGTACATAGTAAATCTAGAGCATCTCATGAGTATCAGAAAGTGAAAGGAGTGCCCCAAATAAGAAGACATGTCTGTCATGAGAGAAGAGACAGCCCAGCAAGCTCTGGGTGAGCCATACAGGAACTAAAGGATATGACACCACATTATAGCTTAGGTCATGAATAAGCATAAACCTACAGTGGCTAGATATATGATTAAATAAAAGTTCTACACTACAATAAACATGAACACACAAATATTTCTGTGGTGTGCTAGCATAGATTCCTCTGGTTGTATATCTAGGAGTAGCATAACTGGAGCTTATGCTACTTCTGCTTTCAAACGTTGAAGAATCTCAGTACTGACTTCCACAGGGGTACCAATTTCAACAGAGGCTGTCATCTGTTGTCCCAGGAAGCCTCTCTGATGAGAGCTTGTCAAGGCACAGATCTACGAATATCCCAAGATGTCATTCCAAATCTTTTCATTGATTTTTTTTTTCTTTTCATTTTTGGTTCTACCTTATGTCTCTGAGCTATTCAGTCTCCAGGTTCTGTCTATCCAAGCAGTGTCCAACATGGGCTCCCACTTGTCTTATGGCCAGTTTGCTGTCCAGGTTATTCTTTCCATAGTCTGCAGAGCATTTGCCCATGACAAAGAACTAAACGAAGGGGTGAAGTCTTCATGCAGACATCAGCTTGACCTCTCTACATGTGCTGAGCCCTGTGGATGTTGTTTTAAGCAATAAGGCCCAAGTGTCAGTTTTCAGAGAGCTATCCTCAGTTGTAGCATCATTGTGTGTTGTTTAGAGAGCCTCATGGAAACCCTTTGCCCAACAACTCAACCAAATGTAACTCAGTCCCACTACTGGAAGCCTTGCATGGCTACAAGATGGCCAGTTTAGAATCCTATCCTCCACTGTAGGAGGATTTCCCCTAATTATTTGATGGGCTAATAAAGACAAGAAGCCAATGGCTGGGCGAAGATAAGGAGGCAGATTTTCTGGGTCCGAGAGAGGAAGAGGAGGACATGAGAGAAAGGAAGGAGCTTTTGGGAGTGATGCAGTGAAGAGAGAAGATGTGCAGAGTGTAGGCCAGGAGATGTTAGACCAGGTGGCACCCTCTACAATCGGAAGAACTCCAACATAGAATAGATGATGAGTTTAGGACAATAGATTCCACGCACCCAGAGGTTGTCCTATCTGATTGATTTTAAATATTAAGATTGTCTTGTGTTTTCCATTCATGGTAATTCAGGTGGGCAAGTGAGAGAGTGCAGCCACATGGCAGCCATCAACAGAGTCCACTGCAGAGGTGGATAGATAGTGGACTTCAAACAGTAGCTCCAGGTATTCTCAGGAGGATCACTTGCTTGGCAGCTTAGCAAAGCCAGCTAGAGGAATGGGCAGCAGTCATGGTCTCTGGCCGTTGTACCGGGCAAGGAACAGAGACCAGAGCGGTTTGGTAAAGCTAGCAGTAGGTACTGGTTGAGACCGCCATTGCCAGCATTTAGCTGAAACAAGCGTGGGTTTATTTTCAAACTACATGCTACACTCCAATACTAGGAGTCTTGATTAAGTTCACCCTCATAAATTCTACGAAGTTTCCATTGCACTGTATTTCCACACTGCCTCCCAGTGCCCCACATCCCAGCTGTCTTTCCCCATACTTTGTTCCTGCATTGCCCCAGATGTGATTTCTCCCTCTTTAATCCATTCCATACCCCAAGTCCATCTGCATTATTTTTAATACTTCCCTTCCCTAGGAGGATCCGTGAATCCCCCTTACAGACCTCATCTTTACTTAACTGCAGGGAACCATGGAGTTGGCCTGGTATAGCTGCTTTGAGAGGCATGCATAATAGGTTTTTCAGATTAGAGTTCATGGCTTCCGGGGCACAACATGCCTTCCATTTCCTGAAAGACAAATGCACTCCATTCAGGCAGCTTTGTATTTCTCTGTATGTCCCCTTAGTAGTCAAGAAAGCATACTTATGCACCCTGTATAGCTTGCAAACTTCATTGTATCCTGGTAACTATTGCTGTATTGATCCTGGCAATTGTCATTATATTCTGTTTCTAATAAAGGTATACAAAGTCTGATTGCTTTCAATAAAATTGTCACAATCTCAATCTTGCTGGGGTCCCTACAACTCAAGCCTAGTTTTATTCCCCAACTTACACTTAATCTCTCTGGGTCTGTCTATTGTACCTTGATTATCATTTACTAAACAGCTAATATCCACTTATAGATGAATACATATCACATTTTTCTTTCTGGGTCTGTGTTACCTCACTCAGGATTTTTTTTTCCTACTTCCATCCAGTTGTCATGGAAATTTCATGATTTTGTTTTTGTTTTCTTTTATCTTACAGTTTTAAACAGTCCATTTTCTACCACATTTTCTTTATTTATTCTTCAGTTGACAGATATAAAGATTGTTTCCAGTTTCTGGCTATTATGAATAAAGTCACAATGAATATAGTTGAACAAGTATCTTTGGGAGTTCTCTGGTCTATGTCCAAGAGTGCTATAGCTGAGTCATTAGGTAGATCAATTCCTAATTTTCTGAAGAACTGCCACACTGATTTCGAAAATGGCTGTAAAAGTTGTACTTCAACAAGCAACGGATTAGTGTTCTCCTTATTCCACATCCTCATCAGCATAAGCTATCACTTGCGTTGTTGATCTTAAGTATAAGATGGAACCTCCAAGTAGCTTTGATTTGCCTTTCCCTAATGGCTAAGAATATTGAATATATCTTTAATTATTTCTTGGCCATTTGAGATTATTCTGTTGAGATTTCTGTTTAGATATATACCCCATTTTTATTGGATTACTTGTCTTTTAATGCCTAGTTTCTTTAATTCATTATGTATTTGGATATTAGCCCCTTTTCAGATGTGGAGTTGATGAAAATTTTTTTCCCATTCTATAGGCTACCATTTTTTTCCAATTGACAGTGCCCTCTGCCTTACAGAAGCTCTTCAGCTGCTGCACACAGTCTCCTATATTAACTGTTAATCTTAGTGCCTGTACTACTGATGCTGTGTTATGTTCAGGATGTTGTCTCCTGTACCAAAGTGCTCAGTGCTATTTCCACTTTCTCTTCTGTTGGCTAAAGTATGACTCATTTTATGTTGAAGTCTTTAATCCACTTAGACTTCAGTTTTGTGCAGTGTGGTTTTTATAAATTTATTTGCATTCTTCTACATGTAAACATCCAGTTTACTAGTACCATTTGCTGAAGATGAAGGGTTTTTTTCCATGTGTATTTCTGGCTTTTTTAAATTAAAACTCAAGTACCCGTGTGTGTGTGTGTGTGTGTGTGTGTTATGACATATAATACGGCAGGTGGAGAGTACCTGGCAGGCCCATGCCAAAGTGCCTTCTAAGAAATCACATCATGCAACAGATAATGATATAAAGGTGGGGAGGTTATTTGGGAGAAGGGAGGGAAATGAGTGCCTAGAGAAGGGGTAAAGGCAGTCTGACCAGAGCAGAGTCATGAGGGCGGAGAAGTGGGGTAAGACCAGCCAGGAACATGTGAGAAGAGGGGGGGGGGGGGGGGGGGGGGGGCCAAGGGAGGGGGAGGGGGAGCGGGGGGGGGGATGAGGAGGGGTGGTGGGATAGTCCTTTTATATGCTCCTGCATCAGATAATGATTTAAGCCATAGCGAAGGCCCTGGGATGAGGCTAGCTGAACCACCTGTAAGCCAACAGTGTGGACTTATGCCTGAGTCTTTAACCTGATTCCATTGATCAACATGTCTTTTTATGCCTATACCCTGAAGATCTTATTAATATATGTCTGCAATACAACTAGAAATCAAGGATTATTATATCTCCAGAAGATTTTTGATTATTCAGGGTTTTGTTTGATTTGGTTTGGTTTGGATTTTTTGGTATCAATCCTTACACACCAATAGTGGGATACTTCAATATCCCATTTTTACTAATGGAGAGATCATGCAGACAAAAACTAAATGGAGAAATTATGGAACTAACAGACATTATAGTGTAAGTGAACCTAACAAATATTTACAGAACATTCCATCCAAATACAAAATAATGTACCTTCTCAGCACTCCACAGAACTTTCTCCCTTTGATAGTCTAGTACAATTCTGTGCTAAACATGTCTAGTCCTTGGATTTTTGTTGTTATTGTTGGGAAACTTTTAATGACTGCTTCTTTTTCACTATGGGTTTAACGTTTATTTAAATTGTTTGTCTAGTCTTAAATTTAACTTTAGTAAGTGGTACCTATCAAGAAAATTATCTATTTCTTTAAGATTTTCTGATTTGGTGGGGCTTGGTTTTTAAAGTATGTCAGTGGGATTCTCTGGATTTCCTTGGTGTCTGTTATTATGTGCACCTTTATATTTCTGATTTTTTTTTATTTTTTTATTTTTTTTTTCCTAGTCCTCTTGTTTGCTTTTTATTTTGAAAGAAGGTCTCACTTTGCTGACCAGATAGGCCTTGAATGACCAACCCTCCTTCCTCAGTGTCCCAGTGACTGGGATTTCAGGCTTGGAATGCCAGGTCCAGCTGATTATACAGTTCCTTGCTTTTTCCTTCTAGTCTACAGAGAGGCTTGGGAATACAGAGGCCTGGGGGAAACCTGGAGAGAGGCTGATTTGGTAGGAGTATGGTCTTCGCGAAAGTTCCAGGGAGGGTAACGTCATACAATGAGTTTGGTAGATGCCAGGTCAGGAAGCCTGTGGGAGCCAGACGCTGCCCCGACTGTGAAATGATGCCTTGCACATATCACGGGTGATATTTCAACAGCTCAGATTATCCCTTTACTCTCTTTTTTTTTTTTTTTTAATGCTAATTATCATTCTTTTTTTTTTTTTTTTAGATAATTTCTTTATTTACATGTAAATTTTCCCTTTCCCAGGTTCCCCTCCAAAAAACAAACAAACAAACAAACAAAAACAACAAGAACAAACTTCTTTTGCTTCCCCCCTCCCCATGCCTGCCACCCCACCCTCTCCCACTTATTGGCCCTGGCATTCCCCTACACTGGGGCACAGAACCTTCACAGGGCCTAGGTCCTTTCCTCCTACTGATGATCAAATTTGCAGTCCTCTACTATACACATGGTGCCAGAACATTCAGTCCCACCCTGTATAGTCCTTGATTGGTGGTTGGGTCCCTGGGAGCTCTGAGGGTACTAGTTAGTAATTGTTGTTTGTCCTAAGGGGCTGCAAACCCTTCAGCTCCATAGAACCTTTCTCTAACTCCTTCATTGGGGACAGTGTACTCAGTTCAATGAATGGCTGTGAGCCTCTACCTCTGTATTAGTCAGGTATTGTAAGAACCTCTCAGGAGATAGCTATATGCTTGTCCATCCTTCAGTCTCTGCTCCATAGTTAATCTCTGCCACTCTTTCTGTGTGTGTTTGGTTCCCCTTTTTAAGAAGGAATGAAATGTCCACATTTTGGTCTTCCTTCTTCTTAAGTTTCTTGTGGTTTGTGGGTCATTCTTCCTATATTCCAGACTTCTGGGCTAATAACCACTTTAGTAAGTGGTACCTATCAAGAAAATTATCTATTTCTTTAAGATTTTCTGATTTGGTGGGGCTTGGTTTTTAAAGTATGTCAGTGGGATTCTCTGGGTTTCCTTGGTGTCTGTTATTATGTGCACCTTTATATTTCTGATTTTTTTTTAATTTGAATATTCTCTCCATCTTTTACTTTTGTCTACCTTGTTGATTTTCAAAAGAAAACAACTCTTTGTTTCATTTACTATTTGTGTTATTCTCTTTCTATTTTATTCATTTCAACTCTAACTTTGTTTATTTCTTGCTCCTCTTGAGTGTACTTACTTCTTTTTGCTCTATAGCTTTTAGGTGTACTGTTAATCTGTTAGTATGAGATCTCTCCATTTTTTTTTCCTTTTTTTTATTAGATATTTTTTGCCTTCCCCCTCCCCATGCCTGCCACCCCACCCTCTCCCACTTATTGGCCCTGGCATTCCCCTACACTGGGGCACAAAACCTTCTTTTTTTTTAACATAAGCACCTAGAACTATTTTGTCTTGACCCAGAGTCATTCAATAGAGGGTTGCTTAGTTTCCATGATTTTTGTACTTTCTGTTACTGATATCCATCTGTAATCCATGATGATCTGATAGGGTGCCAGGAGTTATTTGAATTTTCATTTACCTATTAAAACTTGCATTGTGCCCAAATATGTGGCCAATGTTGTAGACAATGCTGTGGAGTGCTGAGAAGAAGGTATTTTGTGTGTGTGTGTGTGTGTGTGTGTGTGTGTGTGTGTGTGTGTGT